>JZKD02S0250378.1:744119-764903 GCA_000966675.3 Picea glauca
AACCTTTTAACGAGTGGGAAAGGAAGCAAGATCACCCAACAATATTTTCATGTTTAGAGAGTCTGAAAAGAGCTTAAAGGAGACTCCAGGGGGTTCCTTTTTGTCCAACCATTACGAGTCCGAAAAAGTGATAAAATTATGCTCTGTTACGTTCTCATTTTTTTGTGAGCACGAGAAAGAGAAAAGACTAAGCTCGGTATTGGTTTCATTTTTACACAAGCTTGAAACAAAATTAAACAATTCTTGTAAATTTTCAATGTGAATTCCAAAGGTTCGGATACCCATGGATGGTTGGTACTCGACCCCCAGCTTCAAAAGTTATCGGAATAACTCTAGAATGATAATCAAAGGATGGATACATGCCCCCCCCAAGCATCAATTCATTCCCCGACTTTGAGGTTGTCACCAATTTTTGTACTAGATGGAGAAAAAGGATATGGGTGGATGAAATGAAGGTTCGGATACGAAATACTCGACTTGACATCTACGATATTTAGCAAAAGACTCAACTTGATAGGAGAGGTGAATGTTTCATTTTTTAACGAGCTAGACATAGGAAAATAACTATGCTCAAGGCTCCAGGTTCAATCCCCAGATTTATATTTCATTTTTTAACGAGATTTATATAGAGAGGAAAAATATGCTCATGGCATCTGATTGATCATGGCTTCCAAGAGGATAATGCCCTGGAAGGAATACACATCAAGGGACAAACATCGATCATGGATTCCAACAGATCTTCACTAGATGGAAGAGAAGCGCTCTGGAAGGAATACATGTCGACTACCTCGATAAGGGTAGGGAGATCTGGCTCTAATATCCCTATTGAAGAGATCACCATGTCAACTATGGGATCTAAATCATCAGGAGTTTAATTCATGGGAGACAGTGCCACATAATTAGCATGTGGCAGGGGTGATACTGTCTACATATAAGAACCATTTAGGGAGGTAATTGAGTTGGGATCGATGAATGAAAGTTGATCAACAATCACAATTCTTTCATTGTGAGGGAAATATATCACATGAAAAAGAGTGGACACAATAGCTTTCATGACATAGACATAATCCCTCCCAAGGAGTAAAGCGAAATCCAAGGGGAATTGGACTACCATGAAATCAATAAAGACAATTTTCCCTCCCAAAGTTACAAGAAACTAGGGAAGGGTCCCTAAAGGTTGATTGGTTCTTCAGTTAAAATATAACAGATTCTACGTAACCGGCGCAAGATGAGGACAACCCAAAGCCTGCCAAGCAATAGAGGACAAAATACTAACGGACGCACCTTCATCTATCAGCGTCTGAGGAATGTCCTAACCACAAACCTGTACTGTAATTTGGAAAGGAATGTGAGAGCGATGACGAGGTTTAGTTAGCACACCCCAATAAAAAAGGATGGCCTCATTACTTGGAGGGGATTCCATGGGAGAAGAAGGAATCCCCCCCAACACGGTAGATTCTGTATCAATGAGAAAAACATGGGTAACATCGGGTTTACTCTCTGAGGGGAGAGTAGGATTGACTGATGACGATATCAAATCGACCACTTGGGTTTCATTCTCCAAGGGGAAAATGGGGTTGACGGGTGGAAACGGATCGACCACTTTGGTTTCACTCTCTAACGGGAGAGTGGGATCGAACGAGGATGAAAATGGATCAACCACTTGGGTTGCACTATCTAACGGGAGAGTGGGATCGACCAAATATGGGATCAGATAGACCACTTTGTCAACTAGTTCAATCAAGGACATGGCCATATTGACTACATGATCAACTGGATTGATCGACGAAGGGACCACATTGATCATTGCATAAACTACAGGAGGGTTAAGAGTAAGCTTGTGATAAGTAGCTGGAAGTCAAGGTTGTGAAATATTCATGTCTTCCAGGAGTTTCTAGGTTTCGTCCATATGAGGGCAAAGGTGAGTTAGATGACTCCCTCTACATAACATACACGGGAAATTGACTCTACTTTTCTTCTTCCCAATGGTATCTTGACTAGTCGACGAGAAGTCATCAACATGTTGTACAGAGGTTGACGACATGGGTTGGCAAGGTTGTGTAGACCATGCTTCTATAACTTTGGATAGACCAGGGCAATCCTTAAGAATATGGCTACCCTTACAAATCCTACAAGGGTACTTGGGCTTACGGGTTGTTTGGGTGATCTTGGCATCATCAACACTCCCAACATCATTAACAGTAACTAGTTTCTTTCCAACATGTCCAACAATGGTTGGCAGTTTGGACCTTTGTTTATTTTTCTTCTTCTTATTCTTTCTTTTCTTCTTCTTCTTATCCACCGAGTTACTAGCTTTAGATATTTCGCTTGGTGAAGAATATGAAATGGAAGAAAACCTTGCAAGTGAAGAAGGTGAAGAAGATATCACTGGTGAAGAAGGCGAAGGATCAACATGAGGTTGATATTCTTGGGGGGAAATGTTGACAACCGAAGCACTAGCTGCATTCGGGACTACTTCAGTTGAAAACAACCATATTGGTAATCCAATGGTGAGACCTGCAAGGCTCAAAGTAGCGATGTGAGGAGGACAAATGTTTTCATAAGAAGGAAAAACAAAAGGTTCCCTTGGAGTAGGGGTTCCTTCATTGGTTATTCCGGGAACTAACGCCATAAAAATAAAGACCCAACCTAGATTATGCTAGGGAGAACAAACAACACATGCTAAAATAACTAGTAATAAAGCAAGCAAACAAAACCTTCTCACAATGAGCACACTAGTTGGTGATGAAATCCAATGTTGCAGGAGAAAATTAAGAAGGGGTTGAGATAGAGCGGGTGGAAAAGTTATGTTGAGGACCTTCTTAATGGACTTACACCTTGGTGCAAGCTTACGCACAATAATTGTGGGTTTACCCTCCAAGGAGCCCGAGTGAGTTTGGCCAACGTCTATTCTAGGTACCATGAAGACTTTCCCCTCCACATTCACCTTGTGTAAATACCCTAAAGAGATAGGCCACTAAGGTTACCAACTACAACAATGATGCTTATGGAAATAGTCGACAATCTGATCCACATGCAAGGGCAAGGTATCTAGACCAAAAACAACTTGAAAGGATTCCACTCATCATTGTGGGTATACCTTCAAGTGACTCCCATAATATGCACAATCTCTACACCGAGACCAAAAAAACAGGGTGAGTAACTCTTCCAGTCTCAATGCCGCCTCAGGTTTGACCCTTGTGTGATAAGGGCTTCCCAGGACAAAATGTAGCAATTGGATTTCATCGCTCCCTAACACAAGATACTATGTTTGTTTGCAACTTTGGAAATTTATCTTTCACACCTATTCCAAATCCCTACAACTAATCTAATGTAGGTTTTCTACCAAAAGATATAAAAATGTCTAATCAATTTTAATTTAGCGCTTGATTTTTAAGGTTGTTGTTACTCAAAAGGAAAATGGTGTGGACAACATGGTGTTTTGACCGAATCTAAAGTTATGAAAAGAGATTAATATGCAATCTTTTCATTCTGATGAAATCTATGCTACGAGAAGGATAAAAAATTCATCATTCCATATGCACAATGTCCCAAAAAAGCCAAAAATCATGCAATTCTGCTACTTCAAATGCAATCTAGTTTCACTACCCAAAAGAAAAAATGCATTTATATTCTTTATTTGATTATGATTTATACAAAAAGTAAATACAAAACCTTCAATGCTCCACTACTTTCAATCAGGAGAAAGAGTCCTATGCAGATGCAAAAGACACGAAGCAAAAGGGCTACAAACAAAGCATACACTCAAGGCAATGAGGTATGAAAGAAAACAAGTAGAAACTTGTTATAACAAGAAAGAAAACCATCAAGGATTCTACAACCAATCAATCATTCAAGGAACACAAACAAAATGCAGAGAATAATCCAAGAAAAGATAGGGAGAAAGAGAAATCACGCAAAACTGTCCTGACAAAAAACTAGCTAGAAAAGGCAATTTCACATTTCTGAAAAAGGTTTCAAGATCCCATAAATACAATAGGGAGTGATAAGCATCAAAAACCATCAAAAACCAATCCAAATAACTTCACAAACCAACCACAGACTCTGGGTAAAGATCTATGCAAAAAGGGCTGCAAACGACTGAGAAGAAGAAGGCAAAAACTCTCAAAAAAGAGATTAGCGCTCCCTAAAAGAAGGGAACAAAGTGTTGCAACACTCCCTAAAACACTATAGGGGAGTACTGGCACTCTGATATGGCCTACAGGGGGGCATTGGTCTTCCCAGAAACTCAGAAAAAGAGCCCAAAAAATGCAAAAAAATCACCCAAAATGCATGAACAATGGTGAAATTGCTAGTGAAGGTAGGAGAAGGTTAATGGATGATTAACAACCAGGAATTTCATGGGAAAATGACCTCAAGGATAAAATTGAACGATGCATATATCCTTTAATTCCTTTACAAAAAATTTCATGCAATCAGATAAAGGAGAAAGAAATAGATCGACTCCAAATCTCAACGAAGAAGAGTGGCTCAAAGTAAGGAAGAAAAACGTCAAAAATCCAAACAAAACATCATGAATTCTTAGAAATAAAAAGGTTGGAGGATAAAAAAAAGGCACATTGAGATGATGATAACCTTAAACAGATGAAAAAGCAAAAATTAAACTCAGAGAGAAACTCCCAAAATGGTTTTGAGCAGAAAAACACTAGCGCTCTGGTGTCAAGGGCACCAGAGCATTGAAATGCTCCCTGGGAGCCTGCAAGGGAGTGCTAGCACTCTGGTAGTATAGTCAAGGGAGTGATGGCCTCTTAGAGTTCAAAAAAATTTCCCATAAATAAAAAAAACTCAAGGAAACTCAAAAATTCAAAGTGTATGGGATGAAGTAAAGAGCCAATAAACACATCTAAGAATCAAAGACACAAAATGAATAAAATCAAAAAATGAGCAAAGGTCAAAACAAGACATAGGGGGGAAATCAAAACTGAAAGGTTCAATCTCCCCAGTGGAGTCCCCAATTTATATTACAGGGAAATCCCCCTTCGGACAGGTGAATTCCCTCTTGGGCTCTAGACTCCTAAGACCAAGACAGAAAGGTGCTAAAGTTGGTCAGTGACATCCTTTTAAACCTATCTAAAATAATGTATATAGAAGAGGAAGAAGATGTACCTTTTTAACGGTGTTTGTTCTCGCACAGTCCAAGTTGATCTTTGATCCCCAAGCTCTTCAACAAGTCCTACAATCCAATCAAAGACAGAACATGCTTCCTATTCTACTAAGATTAGCTTGAAACTAGATCTATCTAATAAAAACAAGTTCATGTAGATAAACACAACCTTGAAAGAAAGAAGCCAAGCACATATATATTAATGAGAACAATAGAGATACTTATAGACCTTTGATGAATGTGCAACAACCTCTCCCAACTCTCCCTGTCCAACCCTTTTCTCAAGTAATCCACACACAAACTGATTATGCTTCAATGATATCTCCCTAATGAGATCATAATTTTGATGCCTTCAATGTATCCCCTCCTTGTGAGATCATAAGTTAGGTGTTTCTCAATTTATCCATATCCCTTTTCACCATGAGAAGGCCTCCTTATATAATCTTGGAGAGGTCTAACCACTTAAGAGATTCTTGGGATAGGTTGAGGATCCTTCTCCTTCAGTTGTGGATCCTCCCTAAGATGTAGCCTTGACCTCAGATTCGAATCCAAGCAACTCCAGAGATGAGGCATATTTATCCCTGATTTTCCTCAATAACCCAAAATTTGCTCAAACAACCAGCACTCCCCAAAAAGGGTGTGCAGATCATTGCAACTCTCCCCCAAAGAAGGGTAGGGAGCGCTATCACTCCCTAACAATGGGTAGGGGAGCATTGCGCTTCAAAATTCATTTTTAAGTGATTTTCTTCATGGAAAAATATTTGTACTCTTTGTCAATTGATTTATCCTTCTTAAACCAGTCTTTGAAGGTGTCTTAAGTGTCCTTGTGATGTCGTTAGAGAGATGACATAGGAAATATGACAATATGATGTTTGCGACACTTGCGATACTTGCGACACTTGTAATGAAGACAATAAGCCATCATTGAAGTGAGTAATTTTGATGTGTAACAGTTGGTCCATCACGTACATGCAAAACATGTTTTCCAAGGTCTGGTTCATTCATTCAGTCTACCCATCAGTCTCTGGGTGATACACAGTACTAAAGTTAAGTTGGGTTCCCAAGGCCTCTTGGAAACTAGTCCAAAATCGTCCAATAAACATCGATCCTCGATCAGATATAATCCTCTTAGGTACGCCAGGAAACCTCACAATCTCACTGATAAAAAATCTAGCTATGTCAGGTGCCTGATATGTCGTATGCACAGGAATTAAATGAGCACTCTTCATCAGAGTGTCGACTACCACAAAAATCGAGTCGTGTCTCCTTGCTGTCAATGGCAATCCAACAATGAAATCCATCGAAATAACCTCCCCTTTTGATTTCGAAATAGCCTGTAGCTGTAGTAATCCTACTAGATGTCTATGTTCAGCCTTTACCTATTGACATTCTAGACATCTAGCCACATAGTTGACTATGTATGCCTTCATTCCCTTCCAAAATAATAAGGGTTTAAGGTCCGCCCTCATCTTTGTGATGCCTAGGTGAGCCATGTACACTGCTTTGTGAGCCTCATTTAGGATCAAAATCCTCAATGCGTCGTTTGGTGGCATGTAAATTTGATTTTTAAACCTCAATAATCCATCGTTGTCAAACGTAAATCCTTCAAATCTTGGTACCATCATTGTGTTTTGTCTAATAAAATCCTTGACCTCTTTGTACCAGTCATCGTCGTGCTGTAAAGTTATAATATTTTCACGTAGATTTGTTTGAAGAGGCAACACCGAAAAGATGCATGGTCTCCGATTCAATGCATCTGCCACTCGATTCATTGTTCCTTTTATGTAAGAAATCTCGAAATTGTACTAGCTAAGCAATTACGACCAACATTGTTGTCGCGCGTTCAGGTTGGTTTACATAAAGATGTGTTGTAGTCCATAGTGGTTCATCTTTAGTTCAAATTTTCATCCAACAAGGTAGTGTCTCCAAACCTTCAAGGCATATACAATGGCTAACAACTCCAAATAGTGTGTCGTATAGTTCTCCTCATGCCTTCTCAGTTTCCTCGAGATGTAAGCGATCAATCAACCATGTTGCATCAAGACTCTGCCTAAGCCTTCCTTGGATGCGTCAGTACATACCAAGAACTCTGCATCCATGTCAAGGACCTTTAGTATCGGTGTCGTTGTCAACAAATCCTTGAGAATCCGAAATTCTTCCATGCATTTCTCGGTCCAAACAAGATTCTTGTTCTTCTTCTGCAATTTCGTGATCGGATTTGCTATCTTTGAAAATCCCTCGATGAACCGTCGATAGTATCCTACCAAACCCATGAATCTATGCACTTCTAGTATATTTGTTAGCGTAGGCCATTCCATAATAGCCTCAACCTTTGTTGGATCCACGGTGATACCTTCTCCAGAGATGACATGCCCTAAGTAGTGAATCTTCGATTGATAGAACAAGCATTTGGAAAATTTCCCATATAATTTGTTCTCTCGTAGACATTGTAGTACCAAGCACAAGTGCTCGTCATGCTCCTCTTTTGTCTGAGAGTAAATCAAAATATCATCAATGAATACTTGGAAAAACTTGTCCAAGTACTCGCGGAACACCCCGTTCATCAAACTCATAAATACCCATGGGGCGTTTGTCAGTCCAAACATTAAAACAGTAAACTCGTAATGTCCAAACCTCATCTTAAAAGAGGTCTTAGGGACGTCATCCTCCTTGATCCATAAATGGTGATACCCTAATCGCAAATCGATCATGGAAAACACCATTGCACCCTTCATCTGATCGAACATATCATCAATCCTTGGCAGTGGATACTGATTCTTGATCATTTCCTTGTTCAATTGATGGTAGTCAATGCAAAGTCTCCACGACCCATCCTTATTTCGTATGACGATAATAGGTGCACCCCATGGTGACACACTCGGACGTATAAGTCCCAGGTCCAACAACGCCTTTAGTTGCGTTCTCAACTCTTGTAACTCCGGGGTTGACATACGATAAGGTGTTCTCGCTATTGTTTCATTCCCTGGTTTTAGTCCTATGGTAAAATCCAATTCCCTCTTCGGTGGCATCCCAGATAACTCCTCCGGGAAGACATCCGCAAACTCTCCCACCACCGAAAGGTGTTATAGACCTTCTGCTACTCCTTTTTCATTTAACGCAAGGATCACATAAATCTTACATCCCTTGCGCAAGCTCTTCCGTAACTGCAAGGAAGAGATAAACCTCAGGGAAACTCCCTGGTTCCGACCTACAATCATGCATCTCTTTCCCTCATCATTAACCAAGCTCAACCATTTTATCTTACAGTTGAGTATCACCTCATGTGATTCTAACCAATCCATACCGATCATGACGTCATAAGATCCTAAGATCGTGACGTACAGGTTGGCCCTGGTGACAAACTCTCCCAGGTTAAGGGTACAACCTGTAACCTTTCCTCCAACCTTCTGTTTGGCTCCCGAAGCCATCTGTACAAATATAAACTCATCCTCTTTGACTTCCTTTACCTTAATCCTTTTTAGTGCTGCACCAATAATGAAACTCTTGGTAGAACTGGGATCTATCAAAATACTAAGGGTTTGTTCAAGGAAGGTACTTGATGTCTCGACCATAGTCGACTGGTCCTATGGCTGGTGATTATTCACCATTGCATGAATCCGATGGGCCTTGCCAAAATCTCCCATGGTAGTGGGTCTGGCTAATCCATATGCTCTAGTCCTCTCCACTGGGTAATCACGCTGGTAGTGTGGCTCCCCACAAGTCCAACACCCCTTCTTCAGTCCAGTACTCCTGGTACCCAAAGTAGAAGCTGATAGCCCACTAGCCGGGAATCCTGGTTTGTTTTGTTGAACAGGCCTAAACTGTTATTGTTGCGGTCGATGCTGCGGCTGATGCTTTGGTCCTCGGTAAGGAGTCCGTTGTTGAGGCGTTGGTTTCTGAGGTGTAGTGAAAGTGGATCATCTCTGGAAGCCACGATATCCTGGCGTATGTCTGGCTAGTGTCTAATGCTACTGTGCACTGGATGACACCTACCCTGCTGGTCTTGCTGGAGTCCTGCTCTGACCCCTGCTAATAAGATCCTCCTCTGCTATGAGGGTATTCTAGAAGACATCATGCAAGTTATGAGGCATCAAAATCCTAACCTTTTCACATATGCTAATGCTAAGGCCAAACAAGAATCGATTGAACTTAAGTTTCTCGGTATTAAGGTGCGGAGCATACCAAAGAAACTCCATAAAATGGGCTTCATACTTGGGCACCATACAACCACCCTGTTGTAAGGTGTTGAACTCGTTGAGCTGGAACTTAATGAATTCCTCTGAAAGGTACCTCTCTCGAAACCATTCCTCGAATAGTTCCCATGACACGTCTTCGATGACCATGTTCAGTTGTGACAGGAGTTTCTTCCACCATAGAAGAGCGCTCCCCTTCAGTTGAAAGACCACCATGCAGACCTTCATGTTGGAGGTATAGTCGCGAAGTGCAAAGCACATCACCATATTCTCCAACCATGCCTTGGCGGCTGCGTCGTTCTAGGCACCAAAGAACTCAGGAAATTTGAACTTATCGAGTTCGTGGTGAATGCTACTAGTACCGACTAGAGAACGTGGTGGACCCTCAGGGGGTGTCGGAACCCTAGCCTCCTCTTTGTCCAAATTGTTGATAAATGCCTCAGACATGCGCTAAAAATACCTCAGCAACCCAACCACATCACCCATCACTATCTGCTCCTTCCCGACAACCTGTTCGTCTCCCTGGGGGTTAGACCCCTCAGGCGTGGATGCTACTTGAGGCATCGCGCCTCCTCCCCTAGCACCCCGTTGTCTACCTCTGTGGCGTCCTCTAACCATGATTACCTACACGAATACAACTCAACTTAATTAGCAACATTATAATCAAAGATCAAATCAAAGAAATCCATAGTGATCCTAAGGAACGGGTTGAACCCGCTCTGATACCATATGTAACATCCCCATGATTATGACTACAAGCAAAGAATAAAGTGCAATTTATTTACTTAAAAATGAAGACAACAACGATTACAACTAAACAACACATCTGACAGCGAGCACCACACTCGCAGAATAGGAAACAAAGAACTATGACTCTATGCACTGGCACAAGAGAAACTGGGTGAAACATGCGTAAAACAACAAAGAGAAATGACTGCCTTCCCGACACAAATATTACCATGCCTACAAGCTAAGGGACAACATCCCCATCCTGACACAAAGACCTTGAATTCTAGTTGAATAGAACCTCTATGGTGTGCAACCAGATGCAGGAAGGAGTTCAACCCAAGCGCCAAAACAACTACAACAAACAACGCCCACAATGGGTAGTCCAGACCCCAGCCAAGTTATCCTTTTCCTCTATCCTTTAGGGCGTGCAATGATCCCCTCATTAGGAATCATGTCATCACCAGGTGATGGGCACGACAACAACCATGGAGAAACAACATAACTGGACCCTCAACCCCAGCTAAAATCAACGCACTAGGATATCAAGGACTATCTAAACACATGACGACTAACCCTAGCACCCAATGATAAGTCTGCTAGATGACTAAGATACTCAAGAAACAAAACAATTTCCTTGTGCAACACAATCAATATGCACACCTTGAATACAATTATTACGGTACATAACTTTTAAAACACAATTAACAATAAAGGATAGTGGCAATATCGTTGATAAGGTTAATACAAGATAATGGTTAATACAACTATTTCACAATATTTAAGAAATACGAATAAAGGTTAACATATGACCAATAAAATTAGCGATACAAGATAGTGGTATATTAACCATATTAATATATAACCCATAAACATTAGCAAAAGGATAATGGTTAATATATATAAGGTATCATTGTTAAAGTTTAATGTGGATAGTTCCAAGATATTACATCTGTATATCATAACATAATCATCATTAAAGCAAATAGTTCGTTGCAACTATCCTCCAAATCCCAAGATCAGATAAGTAAAATTTCTAAGGAGGAAATCACTACCTTTTTAACTAGAACAAAAGGAAACATGTCCCTTCAAACAACATAAAACCCCCTCCCTTTTTTTCTCAAAATGCTATCTTATAAACTGAAACAATGAAAAGATTACAACCTAAAGGAACACGTTAGATTAGATATCTATATAATCTCTATAGATATGACTGTACTGGTGGGATGTAATACTGTATCTATCAATAATGGTTGTTGTAGTTAAAAAATGATTGTTGACAATGACAAGACATATCGATGCCCAAAAATATATTACTGAAAAGAAGGGTGACTGTAAAACACTGTCTAACTATATAAAAGATGTTGTCTAAAGGTATAATGATGTCTATATAAATAAAGGTATAAAGATGCTATCTATGTAAAAATAAACATGTTGTCCATAGATATAAAGACGATGGCAATGCTGAGAGTAATTATAAATACAAATATGATGGCAACATTTATTAAGGAATATCTTACATATAAATAGACGGTGAGACATTAAAAATGATGATATTTCAAACACCAATATTACATTTAACCATGTTGTCAGACATTGTTTAGAGCTAAAATTTGGCTATAATATATCACTGGGAGAAATAAAATTGTTCGGTCCACCATAATTGCTTTCAACAACCACAATATTAATTCTCTAACCAAACGCAAGAAATAAACATGTTAATCATTGGGGAAAATAAAAACACAATTAAGTAGAGGGATTTATGGAAAACACAGGTATCAATCAAAATTTGTGGTTAAAGTATGGTTGGGTAATGTGCCATGAGGTCGTTGGGTAAAGTAATAACACAACTATCGATTTCGCAATCGTACTGCAGTGGTGAGGGTAAATTCGCACTAAAAAAAAAGGAGTACTCGTTGTCTAAAATTCAGGCTGAGAACACACTCTAAACATGCTAAAAATGCAGTCCTTAACTTTGCTGAAACGCAATTCAAAAAGGTGTTGTTCTACAAGTATTAAAAGTTTTGTCATAAAGGAAATTAAAAACACAGGCTATCAAGGTATACTATCTAGGAAGACACAGTCAATCAAAGGGGTAAGGTGGTTGTCAGGAAAATAAGACCACTCTGATAATCAATACAAACACTCGGACCTTAAAACGAATTTCCCAGACATTAAGAACGAAACCCTCTAGGCATGGAAATGTTGGGTTTAACACGGAGAATGCCCAGACACAAAAAAAAAAACGTATGCCCAAGCACCGATTCGTTGGTCCATAACAATTTGTGGTCAATAAAAAGGAGGCAAAATGTTATCTTAACACAATGGTATTCGTTGACGGATTGGTGATAAAATTGTTGTTTAGAAATTCGTTGTCAGTCAACTATTAAATGATACAACAATTTTTTTATGGATCCTGGGTAAATCATGGTCACATGGAAATGCAGGTATAAAGTGCAAATCAGAAACATAGTGAAGGAGAATCAAAACACAAGCAAGAAAAAAGGTAACTTCGCTATGGAAGGAATGTTGTTGAATTTATCTAATGTATCTCAGATAAACAATTTGTGGAGAAATAAATGTCGACTAAAATTTTCCAACGAAAATAAATCATTTGCAGAGGAGAAATTGTTGTTAATGATAACATAGATCGTTGTCATGTAAATGCAAAAGAAACTGCAGTGTACCATAATGGAATTCGTTGGCAGTTCGTGGTTTAAAAAAAAAACAAAGGCACAACAACTAGTGGAGAATGCTTGGAAATCCATGGTTGATAAAAATGTCGGCACAACAGTTAAAGAAAATCGTTGTCCAAGAAAATGGTAAATTCGCCTTAAAACATAACGAAATTGCAGAGAAATTTTTTACAGTCAATGTATTAATTTGCAGAGAGAAAATTCGCCAGTTTGTAAGGAATAAAATTCTACAGTAAAAAGATAAAAGTAATTCGTCTATCAAGACGTAGGTAAAACATAGTAGTAAGAGTAATAGCATTCATCCACCATATAGTAATAAAAGAATAAAACGCAGTCCAGAGTGGCCCAAGGCAGAGTAAAACATTTCCATCAAGTAATAAATCGCAGAGTTAATTAATCGCATTGAGCCACAAGAAAATCACTGAAACTTGAACAATCAACAGGGTAGATAGCTAGGCAAAACATCCTTCACTCACCATCCACGCACATAAAATCATGGCATTAGAATCTATAGGTCGTTATGCACCAAAGTGACGACCGTGGATTCGACTCCTGGCCTACTGCTCAGGTGTGGAATGACGAACTAGGGATGAGGACGAAGTAAAAAGAACAACTTTTCACAACAAATCAATAAAACCAATAGGATAGTCACAACATTTGGGATCGAATGCCAAGGGAATCAAGTCAAGCAACGAGCTTAAGGCTATGGGGAATTTTAAGTTCTCAATTAAAATGCTAAGTCAAACACCTTCTTTACACAGTTAAAAGTACATAAATGAAAGCGTAAGGTCAATAAAAATCTACCATGCAGAATAAAAGCAAGCGCATTGTATCCCGAGTCGACCTCTCTGAGTCATTGTCCCATGCGCACCATCAGATTCCCACTTGTCGACCGATGTGACTTCACCGGTACCTCCCAGCCAATGCTAGGGGTACTCTTCTTCCCCCTTAGCCCCCTGAGCTGCAAAGGGACCACCCACACTAAACCCAAGAACAGCTAGCTCCCAACTTACCTCGCAAGTCCGAGCTACCACTCCTCACCAAGCTGAGTATCCCAATTCCCACAAGATAAGTTAGTCAAGTCTAAAATTCTAAAGTGTAACGTTATGCATAATAGAAGAGATCCATCCTCCTCCTCCTCCCTCCTTTATATAGAGTTTCTAAGTCATTTCTTTCCCAATTTCCCATTTAATTTAATGTTCAATAATTTAATTCAGAAAAATCCTCTCCGTACATGTGTCACCCATCCCCTTCGTTGCACCAGAAATTAATTCCATTAATTATTTAATTACTCCTATTTCTCTCACCCACCTAAAATCATTCCTAGAATCGCTCCTAGGTGTCCCCATATTCCCTTACACATTTTAATGACTTACCCCCTTACTAATTTACTATTTGAGTTCAATTTAGAAAGTTCTTAAAGGCAATATTCTTTGCTAAGTTAGTCATTCTTCTTTTTCCTTATGTTTCCCTTTCTCTTTATGTTTCCCCCTTTTCCCCTTAGTTTCCTAATTCTTTTAAATTTTCCTCTTTCCCTTTTTATCTAAAACTCAAATTGACAAGTGTAGAAAATTACATTTCTCCCCTTTTTCTTATTAATAAATTTTTAATTAGCATATGTAACAAAACAATTATTTCCTTTTTTTTTTAAATTTAATTCCCCAAAGTAATTTGATTTTTATAAATTAATTGAATTGCTTAACCCCTTCTCGTCACATGTTTAATGATGATTATTAGTATTATTTATTTATTTTTAGTTTTATTTTAATATATATATTTTTTACCACAAGTATCAGTTAGACCTAGATTTTATTTTCCTASGCTGGGYRACATTTTATTAGGGAAATTGTTTTTAAATCTTTCTTATCACATTATTCGTTCTAAGGCCATCTAGGTTTATTCACTTATTAGTTAACAACGCGACGTGCCCTTCAGGACGCACTAGGTGCTCCAAGGGTGCCACTCGCCTCATTTTGTTTCCCTTGCATGACATGTGCTTCAGGATGCACTACGTGCTCCAAGGGTGCCACTCACCTCTTTCCATTTTTCTTGCACGACGTGCCCTTTAGGATGCACTACGTGCTCCAAGGGTGCCACTCGCCTCTTGACTGACTTGGTAGATACCAAAAACCCCTGGAATCAATACTCCATCAGGTGATCTTGTGGGAGACTAAGGGCCTCTAAGGAATAAGGACCTTGCCTTATTGCGCACCCCTTAGAATCATCTTGAGCGACTGTCGCAGTCTGTCCTCATGGCATCGTGGGTCTTATCGAACTAGGTAATTGTTAACCTACAGTTCGAGCCACGACGAGAGTGCCAGTAGGTTGTGGCAGGGTTGTTGCCCACACCTCTCCCTCAACGTCTCTGGTAGTCATGTGTGACCCCTCTACTTCACATGTGAGTCTGGTCAGCAAGCTATCATTAGCCTGCATCATCAATGAATCATGTCAGAAATAAAATCCATAATCATAACATATAATCATATGCACATAGGTCATATATACAACAATCAAACCCCAATAGTCCACTCCCTGACTCGTTCAGGAGTCCAAGGGTCTCATCGATGCCTATGCATGCTCGAGGTCAAGAATCCTGCACACTTAGGAGAAATGATTCACTAACACATGTCTATGTCAGTACAATAAAATAACATGTCATCATATTCATAATGCCTCATAATCATAATCAAACGCCTAATAGTATAATAGTTCGGATCACTTGCAAGAAAGTGTCCTCAAAGAATAAGTTTTCTTAGTGCGTGCAAGAGCAAGATGTTACAGGGAAGTCACATGTTATAGCGAGAAACATCCTTGATGCTATTGTATATGAAGACATTTGCTTCACATTTTTTATATTTTGGTCTTTGGACAAAAACACTTTTGGTAAACTTTTATCGTTATATATATGAGGCTTCTACTGGCTTACTTGTTGTATGTACAAAGTGTGATTAGATTTTATAAATGTCTCAAATGTCTTTCTAACACATAATTAGCCAATGCATATGTTAATGTATTTAGACATCTAGGAATGTGTTGATATTCAATGTAATCCAAATGAATTTCCAAGAGGCAAATTCGTAAATATACCCTTAAGAATGTAGGACTTCGAATGGAATAAACAGTATTCAATTGTAGGACTACTAACTGTGAATCAAGTCATACAACAAGATGACGAATTCCAAGTGAAACAACGTCGGTCAATAATTCGATGACTGCACTGTATTCCGCGATATTGTTAGTTTCATGACCAAGGAAAACACCATGTAGACTGATCAATTCATTCGTAGGTGCATAGATTTCCCAAGCAACAGACGCTAAGTTATGAGTACTACGACTAGCACCATCACCGAAGCCAAGGTAGGCTAGCGAAGAAACTGACATCTGGAAACCAAGCACAACGCAAGGTAAGCAGCTAAAGGGTGAAACCAAACAATGAAAAAGCACACAAGAGTATGATACACTAAAAGTACAAGAAATCATGCAAAAAATGATTTAAGCATAGTACTTCTTTAAGTAAAGCCCATTTTCGGGTTCACTCAAAGGGATTCCATCATAATCTACCAGTTCATAAGCTCCCTTATCCAACACACACACACCTTTTCTCCAACCTTGAATGAAGAAGATCCACAATGACTTAATGAACTGAAATGAGGCTCTCAAGCATGATATCATGTAGAACTCTCCATACAATTCTTACCCTATTCAACCTTAGCCTTTTCCATGAGAGATCCCTCTTTATATAGTGTGACAGAGAGATGGGTGAGGAGATTAGGATGATCCCACCAAATCAGAGAAGCGAGTAAGATCCAAACCGATCGGAGGCCACCTCACCTTCTAGAAGATCCCCTTCTAGAACATTCGTGAAATTTGACTTTTCCCAGGCTTAAAGCATCGTCGCACCCTAATACAATAGTATCCTGTGACGACATCACAGTCCAGGTATGGTGTAGAATGCAACGATTAGGCATCGTCGTACCCTATGAATAAAGTAGGGTGCGACGACCTTCCTTCATAGGGTTTTTTGGCAGAGGAAGTCAAATCACTTTTTATCCTGGAGAAAGTCTCCTTTAATATTTTTTAGGGAACATGAACACTTCTTGTCAAGTGATCACTGAGGTGACCGAAATAATGTGTAACAACTCTATCATTGCATTAATGAGAATCCATAAGTTTGTAGGATATTATGGAAGACTAAATCAGTGTTATCATTAGAACAAGGATTTGACAAGGTCCATATGTATCCACTATGCATCCTAAATAAGCACAAGATTATTAATGAGTCACTAGCTATCCATTATGAAATTAAGAATGATTTCACATTAATTGAGGGATTATGTGTTCACCACAAATAGAAAATGAGGAATTATTTGTGTTCCCTAAAAAATTGTATAATGATGGGTTGAATCAGTTGAGCATTTAGTGAATTTTAAGGTAAAAAATCGGTCTCAAAGAAAAAAATGTACTATCATGATCAACTTTAAAAGAACCGATATGATTCAATATGATTATGTCAATCATTAGGGTATTTTTGGAGGGAAAGGAGGAAAACTACTTTTTTTAATCATATTTTTGACTTATTTGCTTATAGATTTACTCAAACTTCAAGTGTAGGCACTCGTTGTATGCATAATAAAATTGCACATCCAACGAGTAACCACTATGCATACTTTTGATAGATCCACAGTGAAATAAACTAGAAATACATGAAAAAATGGGTTTCTTGAAAATAAATACACTTTTTCATGTCTTTCTAGTTTAGCACATTGTGGGTCTATCAAAAGTATGTAGGGTGGGTACTTTTTGGATTTTCAATTTAATATCACATACAATGATTGAATACACTTGAAATTTGAGTAAAACTAAAGAGATAAGTCAAAAATATGATTAGAAAAAAGTATTTTTCTTTCTTTTCCTTTGAAAATTCATAGCTCTTATTTTATTATTTTAATGATCATTTTATTATTTTCCTTAGGAAGCCCATTTTAGACCTAAAATTTCCCCTATTATGAGGTATCATAGGTTCATCTGGTAATGAAATAAGGTGCATAATGTAAGTTATGATTACAATTGTGATATATCTAGATAAAACTACTCAAAATGTATAGGTGAGTAAAATTACGCTGACACCACTTTTTTCATTAACATTATATTATATCCATTAATGTAAACAGGGTCATGATTCAACCAATCCAAACCAAGTTATAAAAACATATCTAACTAGATCTACATGTTGATGATCCTTAATAATCATCTTTTAAGTTTATAAGAAGAAAACAAATATCTTCTTTGATGACCCTTAATAATCATCTTTTAGGTTTATAAGGAGAAAACAAAATCTTCATGTTGATGAACCTTAATAATCATCCTCTTAAGTTTATAAGGACAAAAAAAAACCTTTAAGTACTTAATAGTAATAGGTGAGAAGACATTTAAGGATTTTATGATTACGGATATAATAATCCACATCCTCTTTCATATGAACAAGAACAAATATCAATAAATGATATGAGGTATCAATGTTATGTTTGTTCATTACTTTCATATGAATAAGAACAAATATTAATAAATAAATGAGATGAGGGTATCAATGCTATGTTTGTTGATTATTTTGAGAATGAAAATAATTTTAATAATGATGTTAGGGATGAAGATATAAATGGTGAATATATAAAATATGTTAAATGAGATGATGGTATCAATGCTATGTTGTTGATTACTTTCATATAAATAAGAAAAAAGATCAATAACAATGTTATGTTTGTTGATTACTTTGAGAATGAAAATAATTTTAATAGTGATGTTAGGGATGAAGATATAAATGGTGAATATATAAAATATGTTTGTATGTGAAGAGGTAAAAACATCCATTCAAAAATGATTATCGCACACATCACAATTTTCTAGCTTGTCATTAGCTTAATAGATCTAAATTCCAAATTAAGTTAAATATATATGTTTTTATTTATTATTATTTTAATGTATATTTAAATATTTTTCAATTAATTTTTAAGATAGGAATTATCTCACACATCACAATTTTATAGCTTGTTATTATTGATGGATCTAAAATCCAAATTAAGTTAGATATACATCAACTTCTTTGCCTTATAAAGTAAAAAGTAAGTTTATTAAGATTGATGCTTTTATTAAGATTGATGCTTTTATGTACCGTTAATTTAATGTATATTTAAATATTTTTTAATTATTCAAGGTTATTAAAAAAAAAATATTTCCAAACAAAATCCTCTTTCGTCCTTGTGTTAGAACAATGCAATTTAATGCTTGAAGATCAATTATAAGAAAAACCATGCATGCAAAAAGTATTATATCTTATAGAAGGGGAATGTTACGAACATAAAAGTTTCATAGTTGCATAAAACCATGTTTTTGTTTAGGTAACTATAACACTACAATTCACCAAAATACCTTGCATTATATGTTATTAATTCCTAGATTTCAATGGCTATATCCTTATTTATTAGGTAAACTTATAAACTTATGTGATTCATTAGATAAACTTATAAACTTATGTGATGACATCATGGAAATATGAGGAGAAATAGACATGTTATTAATTCCTAGATTTCAATGGCTCTATCCTTATTTAATGGGTAAACTTATAAATTTATGTGATTCATTAAAGAAACGTATAAACGTATGTTATGACATCATAAAAATATAAGGAGGGATAGATACTTGAAAGGTATTTATTGATTACAAGGGTATAAAAGGCCAAAGGGCTACTCAAGAATTATGGCAGCTCGCTCGTTCTATGGAACCAACTGCACCTATATGAGAATGTATGGCTGCGATGAGCATCCATTAGAGCTTCCCAGATTCGTGCTTAGTGAATACAGCAACAAGGAATGCCACCCTGTCTGGGAGAGCTCGACAGGGTATTGATTATAAGGTAGTAGAATACATTGGTTTAAAGACATTGTTAAAAAATTCAAAATATAGATGTATAATGATCTGTAAACTGTTGTTGTGAATATTTCACTAGAATAATTTGTCACAATAGATTTTACATTATTATGAAATCTTAGATTATAAAATTTATTTTTCTATATTTCATATTAGTTATTACCATCTTATTATTCAAATTTATGAAAATAATTAAATACGAAAATGAAATAAATGAGTAAAAGAAGACACCATCCATAGACAAATGAACACAAGATATATCCTAGGAAACCCAATACAAGAGAAAACTCATCTAGAAGTTTAGACCTATGCTCTTCTTTCTTTTCTTTAGTTATGGCAATGCAAATACAAAGAAAGAGGAAACACATGTGGAGTTTCCTTTGACATTGTGACATGTATGGCTACTACAAAATATTTTCCTCATCTTGTATGCTCTCAAAATACCAATCATAGTTGCTCTGCTCAACTATGAAACAAATAAAACACAAAATAATGGAACCCTTTCTCCTCCTAGCATCCCGATATTTAACATTTCCCAATAGCCATCTAGGATTAAGATTTTGACTTCCTCAACCCTTAATTAATGATCAGGTTTGAAACTTCTAGAATATTCTTAAAAATCTACACATTTCTAGCTCCACATGTGTGATTAATGGGGGCTGATGTGGCATCCACTTGTACCATGGTGGTCAACAAGGTAGGTCAACTTGTGGGAGGCATAACTTTCACATACGAGCTCCGATTGAGGCGATTTACGCCATTGGAAAGGTATTGGAGTTTGTAACACCATCAAAGGTGTTGGCACAAAATCCAGACATTATAACCACAAAAATATCTGTTTAATGTCTCAAAATAGCCTCAAAATAACTATGAAAGGTTTCGAAGCCGAATTTTATAAACCAAGACTTGCCACTAAAATGACCATACAAATCGATTCCTCCAATTTTTTCCACTCATAAAATAACAAGATAAATAAAAATTTCTATGATAATCCAATCCATATCATATAATGTTAAAATATGTATAAATTTAGTTAAATAAATCATTTCTCTCAATTATTAAACAAACTATTCTATATACATAGTTATCTTGATTAATTATACCTTTTTCTTTATCAAAA
>JZKD02S0250378.1:795039-809732 GCA_000966675.3 Picea glauca
TCTTGAATATATTATGATCTCCATGTGTTGATGAATCTTGTATGCACTTAATAACTCAATAAATTAGTAGTAGTTAGTGATTCCAAGAAATAATTTGGCTTGGGATCATTACACATCTCAAGAAAAAGGTCTTGGTGAAGTCTGGAAGAACCGAGACCGACGTCATGCACATATCCACTTTCAAGGCATGGAAGGATTGATCAACTGATGGAGTCCAGTTGAAGGAATTATTTTTAAGGATATTCGTGAGAGGTGATGCTATTTTTCCATAATCATTAACAAAATTGTGATAATAACCTATTAAACCCAAAAATCCATGTAAGCTCTTAATATTTTTATGGAAAGGTCAATCCTGCATAGCTTCAATTTTCTTAGGATCCACCCTCACACCATCCTTGCCAACAATATGACCCAAGTACTCCACTTTTGAGGCTCCATAGACACATTTATATTATTTGATGAAAAATTTGTGTTGAGAGAGGAGATGCAGAACTCAATCCACATGGAAAAGTTGGGATGTCCAATTTTTACTATAGATGGGAATATTATCAAATAAAACTAAGACAAAATGATGGAGAAAATGGTAGAAGACGTGATTCATGAGACTTTGGAAGGTTGATTGGGCATTACAAAGGCCAAAGGGCATGACCAAGAACTCATAGTGACCCTCATGAGTTCAAAAGGAAGTCTTGGGAATGTCTTCTTCTTTCATACATATCTGGTGGTATCCATATCGAAGATCAAGTTTAGTAAAGTACTAGGCACTGCTCAATTCATACAAGAGGTCATCAATGATAGAAATGGGAAACTTGTCTTTGATGGTGATTTTGTTGAGGGATTAAAAGTCTGGACACATACAACAAGTACCTTCTTTCTTGAGTACCATGATCGCATGAGAAGAATAAGGGACGATACTAGGATGAATAACACCCTCTTCAAGAAATTCTTGCATGATTTTCTCAATTTCATTCTTCTGGGAAAATGGATGATGATAAGGGAGAACATTGGGAGGGATATTTTTGAAAATAATTGGAATGGGATGATCATGAACACAATGGGAAGGGGGAAGTAACTGGGGAGTGGAAAAAAATAGCTTGGTGTTTGGAGATGAGAGATTGGTGGTCAGGATGCACAAAGGGTGCCTCAACTGCTTGAATAGAATGGAGTTGGGTGATAATACCTGAATGACATTTTTTGAGAATATTTTCCATGCAATGGGAATTGATGATCACAAGGGAACCTTTTGTGATGCCTTGGAAGTGATATTGTTGTCCCTTTTGTTGGAATTGCATGGTTAATTCCTTCAAATCCATGAGAATGGGGCCCAAAGTGTGTAACCATTCAACACTTAGTACAATGTCACAACCATCCATATCAATGGAAACCATATGAGATTTCAGGTGGTACTTCCCAATTTGAAGACGTACATTTTCACATTGTCCACCATGGAACCACCATTAGCTATCATGATTTCAAAATTGTTGATGACAAAAATATAACAATTGATTTCCTAGGCAATGCAATGGTGAATAAAATTATGGGTGCTTCCATTGTCAACAAGGATGATGAATTTCTAATGCTTAATATAGCCAATGAGCTTGAGGGTTTGAGGAGTAGAGAAGACCGCGAGGGCATGTAATGAAATCAATGGTTCAACTTCTAGTGGGTCAATAAGAAAAGTAGTAGCATTGGGAAGGGGTGCCTCTTCAATAGGGGGGAATTCAACTTCTTCTTCAACAACGTCCTCTGAAATGGCCATAAAAATATTTTATTCCTTACACTTATGCTTGAGAAAATATTTTTCATCACAATTATGAAAAAGAACTTTGAGTTCGTGTTCAACCATTTCTACTTGTGTTAACTTTTGGACCTTGAGAAGAGTGGCCTGAGGGGCAAGTGGGTTGGGTTTAGGGAGGGGAACAAAAGTGGGTTCTTTTCTCTGGGCCAAAATGACTTGTTTTTCCTCCTTGGCATGCTTAATGGCTTTGTTGGCATAGGGGCAGACCCAGGGTTTATCTCTAACAATGCACTAACAAGCCCTAACTACTATCCCTTTCAGAAACACATGCGAAGTAGATGCAGTCTCACTGGAAGTAGCAATAGGTGGTTGCAGGACATAGGTGTCTACAACCATAGGGGATGCAAGTGGAATCAAGGCAACCACACATGAAGATCTGATTATTCTTTCCAAGCATAAACCTACTTCACATATTTATATGTTATATCTAACATACTAATGCATCATCAGAGTAACAGAAGTAAATAACACAACATCAATAACACACAACACAAGATATACGTGGTTCACCCTCTCCCTAGGGCTATGTCCACAGAATTGTTCTTATAATATATTGGGTGAAAGCATAGAGTTCTATCTATGCTCTTAGCTTGCAGATATTCTCTCCTTCTTTCTTCTCTTATCTCTTCTCTATCTCCCTTCCCTGTGCACCCAGCTGCAGGGTTGATCTTCGCACCCAGCTGAAGATCTTGCAATACCATAAGGTTCTCACATGAAACACTTCTCTCTTTCTCAATATGATAATGACAATGACTAAATTCCTTTCTTTCACAATCGCGAACCCCTCTTCTCCCCTTTAGGTTATTATTTATACATTACAATAGCTCACTGACATCCTTAGGCCAAAACCTAGGTGTCAAAACCCTAGATACCAAAACCCTAGGTGACTAAAACCCTAGGTCAACTTGACCCGCATTTTCTAGGCTTTTCCAGCCTGTTATTCCTTCCTTCTCATGAGGTGCTCCAAAGCATCCAATGGCAGATTTTTCCTCTTGATGAGTTGTCCACGATCCATCTTCCTTATTGATCTATTCTCCTTGATCGTCTCATCCAATGAATCTCTCTCTCGCACTTCACTCCATCTTTTCTTCTCCTTTGGCCACTTCGACCCACTATGAGTGAGTGTGTCTTCCTCGTAGTTCGGATTTCATCTTTCCTCTTGTAATATTTGATTTCTTCCATAACCAAGGGCCAACAAGCCCCCAACACTCACCTATGACTCGTCCCAAGGCACTTCAGATTTGATCCTTCTATTTTGCTTCGACTTCGGGTTGCACAGAGCAGCCTGTGCTTTCTACTCTATCCTCCCCCACTGTGTGCAGACTATCTTTTATGTGTCTGGTACCTAGTTTCAACTACACTTGGTACCTGGACCCTTCCTCTTTGGATTTTATTGATGGCTGCGAGGAAGCTGGTTGTCATAGTACAATTTCAACCGGCTCCCATTCACCAAACCTTCCTTCCACTCTCCATTCAAAGTCTTCAATTGCGCAACTCCTATTTCTGTCATATATGCAAACTCATAAGGCCCAAGCCAATGTGTTATGAAATTTCTTGGATGCTTTATGAACTTACTATCGTATACCAATACCATGTCTCCTTGCTTAAAGTCTTTATTTTTGATGTGTCTGTCATGGTAGGCCTTTTCTCTTTCCTTTTGCACATGCTGATGGAATCCTGCAATAAACCTATCTTCCTCTACTTCGACCAACTACGTGAGCCTCTCTTGAACAGTGCCAGTGTCATCCATATCTGTAAAGGCTGCAATTCTTAGACTAGGAACCAAATATTCCATTGGTACAACTGCTTCTAGGCCATCGACCAACTTAAAGGGGGTCTACATTATCAGCTTCTTGCAAGTGGTTCTATAGGCCCATAATACTGCTGGTACTCTCAAGTCCCAATCATCTCTATTTACACTGCAAATCTTCATCAGCGTTGTCTCCAAGATCTTATTGAATGCTTCAACTGTCCCATTCTCTTGTGGATAGTAGGGTGTGCTCTTCTAATGATGAACTACAAATTCCTCAGTCAAGGCTTCAATGGTCTAATTGATAAAAATGTGTGCCTTGATCGCTCATAAGGATCTTCGTGAATCCAAACCTTTTTATGATGTCATCAAATATGAAGCGCGTAGCTGTATTAGCACTGCAATCCTTGAATTCTCTTGCTTTGGCCCATTTGGTTAAGTACTCTGTCGCAGTGATTATGTACCTTGCTCCTGTGCGTTTTCTTGGTGGGTTTATAGGTCCCAAGAAATCGATGGCCCATTTCTCAAATGCTTTTAAGGTTAGTTGGGGTGCTAAAGGCATATCATCTCTTATGGACAGTTTCCCAACTCGTTGTCATACATCACAGGCTTTGTGGTAATCCTTAGCATCCTTATGTAAAGTGGGCCACTAGAGGCTAGCTCTAAGAACCTTCTGCGTTGTTGATTTTCCTGCGTAGTGTCCTCCTACAATGTCCTCATGTGATTCTACTAGAATTAGTGATCTTTCTTCCTCCATGAAACATCTCCTCGGGATCTCATCTAGTCCCATCTTTTATAGTTGTCCAACTATAAGTGAAAAATCTGTAGCACGAACTACTAGTTGTTTCTTCTGAGTGACTGTATATTTCGGAGGTGCCATTCTTGTTGATAGGAACTGGACTATCTCAATGAAGTGATCATCAACCTTTCTAATGGCCAACAACTTTTCATCCGATAGTGTATCCTCCAAACTAGTAGGTTCCTCTCCATGTTCCAACATCGACAAGTGGTCAGGTCCTTTGTTCATTCTCCTTGTCTTAAACATGATCTCAAAATCATATTCCTGAAATAGCAGAAGCCATCTGCATATTATTCCCCCCAACACTGGCTTCTTAACTAGGTATTTCAGCACAGAGTGATCAATGAACATCTTAAAGTGTCCTCCCAAAAAGTAGTGGTGAAGCTTCTGCAACACATACACAATGGATAACCCTTCTCTCTCAGTGGTGGTGTAATTGATTTCAGCTGTATATAGTTTCCTGCTAGAAAAGGCTAATAGGTGGTCAATGTCTCCATCTCTCGGTTGTGCTAACACTGCTCCTAATGCAATAGAGGATGCATCAACATGCACATGAAATTCCTTGTTCCAATATGGGAAAACCAGAATAGGCATAGTAATCATTTTTTGTTTCAATGTGTCAAAGCTCTGTTGGCATTCTTCTGTCCATTGAAATTGACAATATTTCTTCAAAAGCTTCTCCATGGGTGTTTTGATTGGTGCATAGCCTTTAATGAACTTCATGTAGTATCTAGTATGTCCCATCATAGTGCGTAGCTGTCTGACTGAAGTAGGAGGGGGTAAATCGACTATAATGGAAATCTTAGATGGATCTACCAACAATCCTTGCTTACACACAATATGGCCTGGTAGCACTCCAAAGGGTGAAAATAAGATGCACTTCTTCATGTTCATGGAAATCTGACATTGTCTTCACTTATCCAACATTAGTTGTAAACATTCAATATGATTTTTCAATAATCTAAAAACAGTCCAATCATCAAAATATGCTTCTATAAATTTATGTAAAAACTCCTTGAATGATTCAACCACCACCCTAGAAAAGATAGCTAGTGCATTCTTCAATCCAAACGACATCATTGTGTACTAGTAGGATCCCCATTCTGTGGCAAAGGTGGTCTTATGGTGATATTCCTTGGAAATCCTGATCTGATGGTATCCTACAAATCCATCTGTGAAGGAGTAGACCTCCTGCCCTCCCACATTGTCTAACACTTCATTAGTTAATGGTGTAGGGAATGGTTCATGAAAACATGCATGATTCAGCTTCTTCAGATCTACACAGATCTTGATCTCTCCAGTCTTCTTATCCTGCACCACCATAGGGATAATCCATTCTGAATCTTCAATAGGTTCTATGATTCATGCTTCCAACATTCTCTTGAGCTCAATATTGACCTTCTCCTTATACTTGGGGTTCAATTTGTAGGGTCTCTTCTTGACTAGACTTGCATCTGGTTTTAAGGGGATTTTCCTCTATCCCATGGGCCCTTTAATACCCTTCATATCAGTGAACATGGTTGGAAACAAGTCCTGGTATTAATGCAGTAATTATGTGATCTTGTCAATAGTGGCAGAATCCCAATAATCTCCAACGTTTGCAAGCTTCAGTGTTTGCTCTGTTCCAATGATGACTTTCTTGATTTTAATTGGTTGTCCAATAAAAGGTAGCTCAACTCCTGGTCCTTCTATGTTAAGTACCTATACCAGATTTGCAAATATGCTTCAGAAAAAACCAAGAATAAACCATAAAACATTCACCATAACATGAACACAATAATATAGAGAAAACCCTTGAAGTAGGGCAACACCATACAATGGATCCTATTATGGAAGGGATCCTCTCTTGTTCACTTGCCTCTTCGAGGGGGAATCCTCCTATTGAGCTACAACTCACAATACAATAATTATCTTCATATCTCATTACATTGCTTGATCAACTTTATATAGTGCTACCATCACCTAAGAACATTCTAGAGGAGTAATCTTCTAGAAGTAAAACCTTCTAAGAAGTCCTCTTACATTTATTATATCTAATTACCCATTTATTATATCTAACTACCATAGTGGGACTTATTTGATAATATAGTGGACCTAGTCCACCTTACATTGAATGACCTCCACTATTATCACTATGGACCCTCTGGGCCTCCCCACTAGCTCTCTAGCTACCTTACATTCCATCCCCCTTATGAAAGCGTTGTCCTCAATGCTTATTGTACAACCATATACCAGGGTCCCATGGATAATTGTAGACCATAATGCTAAAGAAGACTGGAGAACCAAGGTCCCATGTAGAAAGGAAAGCCACCATGATGAAGTAGTCCAATCACCATTGTAAGCACGGATCCCATGTCCAAGTTCTCATGTGAACTCCAAAGACTGACACCTATCATGTGGATCCAAATAAGAATATCCATCCACATAGTGGAAAATGGTCGTAGTAGAATCTGGAAGGAATAATACCACTGTAGAATATGCAGGATGGAAACTGGTAATAATCATTGGCTCCTGATTTTTCACATTGATGATGTCTACAGAAGGTCGATTAGAGTCATCAAATAAAATATGAAAGTGGTTGTCATCCCAGAAATGACAACTATCCATATACCAATCATCACAATCAGCCTCAAAATCATACCAAGCATATATTTCTTTATTATATTCATCCGTGATGTCTTCCATAAGAAACATTTGTTTCATGTTATCCAATGAATCTCGAATACTATGGAAACTATCATTGAGTCCATTTGCAAGGTCATGCAATCTAGCATCCAATGTGTCATACAATTTGGATTTGAATGCTTCAAGAATTACCTTGAGGGTTTTAGAGGAAATAGCCATATGAGCACCCTATGAACTCTTTGGTCCCACATCCATCATGAAAAAACCCAAAAAATAGAACAATAAGTTACTGCAGAAAATCACGGCGTTTTCCGAAAAAACCCTGAAAAACTGCTAAATTTAAAATGCTCATAACTTCACTTTCCGGACTCCGGTTTCGCTGACTTTTTTTTAGAAATTGGGTGAAATTGTGAGAGGAGCTCAGATATGTAATTTATTTGGGCAAATTCATCCTCCAAATGCTACATAAATAAATAAAATCATGCCATCATCTGTGGAAAAAACCCTAAAAAATTGTAGATTTTAAAACTTCAATATCTTGACTTCCCGGACTCCATTTCTGTTATAACCCTAAATTGCACTATCCCTTCTTACCTGGCATCAGGCCTATTCATTTCCCTTCATTGCCAAAGCCATGCTGAACAGACTCTTCAAAAACCTCCTAAAATAAGTAACTCGCGCCCTAACCTATCACTGGGCGCGCTGGAACGCTGGCAAGCCTTCTGCAGCACGCGTTCGAACGCTGGCTGGCCCACTACAGCAAGCGTTTACCTAACAAAGAAAAAATCAGGAAATTTTCCACCGGGACGAGAATATTTTTGTCAGTTAACTAGAACTCCCAGCCATGCATGGCTGAGAGTTCGCCTAAAACCCTAGCTCCTTCTAGCCTATAAAAGGAGGGGTAGGGGTACTATTCAAAGGAGGAAAAATCATAGCAAAGAAACTCTGCCAAATTGCTGAATCAATTTTTTCCCAACCCTTTAGTATTTCCTCAAGCTTTAGGAGAATTCAAGCAAATCAGTTGGAGGACAAAGAAGAGCAGGAGCCCAGGATCAGGATCGAGGAATAGTGGTCGGTCTCTATAATCATTGTAAGTTGATTCATATTGAGATTAATGAAAAAGATACTTTTCCCATCCCAAATACATGAGTCTTATCTACGTTATTTGATTTGTGTTTAATCTCTAACCCTCTAGTAGAACAATAGCATGCATGCATAGTTTTGTCTTGATTGCAGGATCTCTTTTTGGAAGGAGCAGCCGCAGAAGCAAGGAGATAAAGCTCAACAGAGGATCTACACCAACCGTCGATAAAGAGGTTAGTTGGTTCTTCCCTTGTTTGTTAGTGAAAAGGGGTTTTAGGTTGGGGTAGAAGGTTAAAATTTATTTCTGAAGGGTCATGATCTGCATGCAAGTTTAAATACCTAGCTTGCTAGTCCGTAGGGTAGAATAACCCCACAATAGAATTGGCAACTCCACTGGGGATAGTCTTACTCTTAGGGTTTCCGGATTTGGTTAAAGATCTTTTGGGTAGTTCAAAGAAGTTCAGTCTTCGTTTCTTTGTTTATTTTGTTGTCTGTTAGGTCAATGCTAGTAGGGAACCTGGTTATCAATACCAGTCTTCCTTGACTGACGCTTGACATTTATTCTCGGGACACACAGAGGTACACGCGGCCTGCAGAAGGCCTGCACGCGTGTGCCCACGCCCTAACCTTCTACAACCCGCGTTTGAACGCTTGTTGTAGTGGTTTAAATAGCGTGTAGAGCCCAGGAAGATTAAGAGGCAGTCCCCTCTGCCCTGTTAGAATTTTACCTTCTCAGGAGGATTTCTGGATCCTGTCTGGGTTCTGGTGGTTTACTGTCTTTCTTTCAGTCTGCCTTTTTGTTGGTTGTTCTTTGCATTTGTTTTATTTTTTGCAAGTTTTCTTTTTCTGTTGAAGTAATAGCACCCAAGCCTTTCAGAGACCCTGGTTGTCAATACCAGAGGCCTTTTTCAGGACTGGGCTGTCTATGTGTTGTTTTATATTGGCTTTTACACAGACCCGCGGCCTGTTTAAGGCTAGCCCGCGGGTACCCGTGCACGGTAGGAGCTCAGCATGCGTTCGCACGCGTGCTGTCTTGGTGACAGTCGCAGGCTTGATTGGCAGCTTTTCAGCTTGGGTGGGGCAGTCATCCCCTCTTGTGGTGAGAAGAGCTCCTCTCAAGGGTTTAGAGTCTGAGGCTACACAGTCAGCAAGTTAGGGCATCGTATCCTTAGCCTGGGTTGTTTAGTTGATGTTTTGATAGAAAAGACAAAAGAGAAAAAATATTTGTTTTATGGTTTTTAGGCAAGTGTTGGAATTGGTGCTTTCTTGATTGTTTTTTGCATTTTGTGCTCTGATTCTTTTTTCGATCTGTGCTTTAAGCCAGAGTTTTCTTTTCATTCTCTTGGTTTTGTTCTTGTCATCATTTTTCCTTGTTGCGTTAATTTGCAATATAAAAAAAAAAAAAAAAAAAATTCTTCTTTCATTGTGTTGTTGCATCAGTAGCTAGGAAAGAAGTCTTTTTGCATAAGTTTTTGCAGTGCATGTCTAGTATAAGTAGCTCACAGATCTAAGTGAAAGTCCTTCATATTTACTGCATGAAATCTTAGTAAACTTGAAAAGAAAAGAAGTCATTTTTACTGAAAAATTTCTTGGTTTTTCATTTTTGAAAAGTTTGTTTCCAAGCATTTTTGGTCATTTTGCTTTGAGTCTTTTTACACACCATCAGTTTCACTTTCGTGCCTTGAAACTTTAAAAATCCCATTAAAAGCAATGCTAAATAAAATCAAGTAGACTTTTCTGTTTGTAGGGTGCATACACTAGCTTAGGAATAGGGCCTTGGAATAGGTTGGAGAGTAAATTCTCTAAGGCCACCCAAACCAAACATTGGAGTCTGTCAATAGGGAGTGTAGAAGTCCAGTTACATAAAGTTATTCAGGACCCCCCTCTAACACAGGGGCTAAACACAAGGTCGCGTAAGGAAAGGTAGTGGAGATAACCCCTCCAAAGCTAGACTGAGAGTTGTGGAGAACACATATAGAGGATTTGTTAAGGGATTCAGTCGTTTCCATTTGCCACGGAGCTTCGTGGGTCTTGAATCCGTTCAAGGTCCTCAGTCATATTCCAGACCATTTTCTCTTGATACCCTTGATAGGTTTCGGGCTTGATACCTTTCTCATTGTGGTCTACCCGTCTGCTGACTGTACCTGCCTGATAGTTGTTCACGTGCTGGCAAACTAGTTGCCAATCTTTTCTAGGGACATACACGGGTGACTGCGGGGGTATACCGCGGTACCTAGGACAGACATTGAACCAATGCTTTGCAGAGTATACCCGGAGGGTTCTTCCGTATTCGAGTTGCACTTGCACCAGTAAGTTGCTCTAGTGTTGGTTGTTGTAACTGTTCTTCCTACTAATTTAGTGCTTGCTTGATTTATCTTATAGGGGTTTTCTTTTAGTGCATGTTACTGTTTGTTCGTGTAGAATACCTTAGCGTGTCGTGAATATTCTCACACAGTGGAGGATTCAGAGCTCCGTCGGTCACGAAGGCTTCTGGGCTTGCCACCGGTTATACTGGAGCCACCCCCGCCACCACTGAGGCGAAAGTTAGACCAACGAGGGTCTTTCGAAGCTACTGGGTTTCAAACCATTGAGCCCAAACAACCCCCGGAGGGATCAGCCACCAATCTTGGATCGATTGAAAACTCAAATGCTGATACTTGGCCAGACATTATTGTTCCAGTTCAATTTTATGAATGCCTATCAGCGCCTAACCCAATTATGGAACAAATCACTTCCTCTGGGAATTCTTCCAGTCCCATCATTGTTGCTACCACAGGAGAAGATTCTCCTAACTTGCCTTTGTCGACGGCTCGGGCCACCATGGTCTCGGCCGCAACTACGTCACACAGTGGTCCGACGCCATCTATCGTGGCAGCCACACCTCCTTACACACCTAGTGCGACAGGCCCTCCATTTTCATACGGTATGCCTAGTTCAGGTACTAGTCCTGCACTCACTACTTCCACATTACAGACTTTGGGTCTGGGGGTAGGGAGCTCTACCACTCCTCTGCAAGGTCAACTTGGGGGAATTCCTATCCCTTTCAATTCTTTTCCTTACGCTGGGGGTCATATCCCTCCTTCGTCCCCTTCACTTAGTGGGTTGCATCAGCAGTCCGCCGGGCAGCCTGCACACACGAGTCCACTTGGAACCGGGAGTCAAGGAACACCTGCGCAAACTTTGCCGGTAAGTTCGTCGTCGTTTGTTTGGAACAGGACGTTTGGTAATAACACTTTCGCATCCGCTACTTTCCCATCAGGGGGCACACCCATTTTTGGACAGTCTACGCCGGCACAGGGTACTATTCCTGCGCTGGGGGCACATATACTAGGACCTTGGAACTCAAGACAAGGATCCGTTCCTTCATCTGGAATGCCGTTCTGGGGAAATTCTTTCCACAGTCAATGGAACCCTGGACAGACCTCCATGCCTCTCCCCTCGGGACCGGCATGGGGGAATCCTTCCCAAAGTCCGTCAAATACGATGAACGCCCAACATTCTATGTCCTTCATGGGGAATCAGCAAATGATGTCTCCTCAAATGCAAAACCCTTACGCTGGTCAGGGCCATGGTTTCTACCAGAACCCGGGCCAGCAACCAAACTTTTCCTAGCAACCTGGTGCCAGTCAAACCCCAGGACCCTTTTATCCCAGCTATCAGCAGCAACCTAAACTCCCTTTCTTGGCGACGTTACACTTGCCGGATTTAACACGGTTGTTGAATGATCCTATCTGTCACGATCTGCGTTGGCCTCCTATGCCGACAAAGTTGCCTTCGGACATCCCAAAGTTCGAGGCCAAGCCTAATGAAGATCCAGGTGATCACATGACCACTTTCCACTTATGGTGTTCATCTAACTCACCAAAAGATGACTCCGTCCAGTTGCAATTGTTTCAACGTACTCTTATCGGGAGTGCCACGAAATGGTACATAGAGCTTGATTGTTCACGATATTCCTCTTTTAGCAAACTGGCGATGGCCTTCCTTAACCATTTCTAGTTACCTGTGAGATACGACGTTGGCACTGAATTGCTAGCCAATTTCGAGCAGACGTTAGTGGACCATATCTCGGATCATATTCGAGAGTGGCGACGCCGAAAAAGTCTTATCAAAGTACCCGTCCCACTAGCATTCCTGTTGGAGTGGTTCCTTAAGTATTTAGTTCTGCAGTTATCCAAAGACATCGCAACTTCAGGGGTCTTCTCTGAGGAAGATGCCATAATGAGCTTATTTATTCTCAGTCTGGTCTATTGTACACCATCCTGCCGGATGCACGACGATCGATTCTGGACAAAACCAAACAGAGAGTCGGACCACATGCCGATGGCATAGTTGGTTCGGCACAAACCAAGCCCACTGAGCAATTGACAAAACAATTGCAACAGTTATCTATACAACACTTAGTGGCCAGCCAGACTACTGCTTCGGCTGCTCTTCCTACTCAAACGTTGGAAGTACACTCTGTACAGATGACTAACCCAAAGGCCAACTAGCAGCCTGAAGGAAAGAAAAAACAACGCAAGAAGAGTAAGGGGGATAAGAAACCAAATGATAATGCTGGCAAGGGCACTACTGAAAAATGGAAGGCGAGGTATCCGTGAAACTTATGTGCAGAGGACCACCCAACCCATCTATGCCCTCGACTTGCAGAGGCCCAGAAGTTTGTCATGCAGCAACATCAATCCATGTTGACTAATCCCTTTCAGCATGGGAAAAATTTAACTCAAGCCTCCGTAAGTACAGAGGGGGGCAGCCACGAAAACTGCCCTCCCCCAAACAATTCATCTTCCGCGAACGTATATATGGTTAAAAGTGATGCTTTCATAGCAACTAGAGCTCACGATTATAGCAAGCCAAGTGCCTCTGAGAAGGGAAAAGAAGCCGAAATCCCATCTCTTCCTCTACAAATTGAGAAGACGTTAGGTGAGATAATGATGCGCATTCCAAAGGGTGCGTTTAAGCGAGATTCTCATAATCCAAACACAAGGGCCACCCAGAACTACTCTGTGGTGGAAGATTTATCCCAAACCCCTTGTGCTATGTCTGCTTTGGAAGTCCTCCAAAGTTTCCCTGCTCAGAGAAAAGCCTTGTTGACTGCTTTAGGCTCTACTGAGACTTGTAACCCAGGTACCATCATGTTAGATACGACTGACTTGAAACCTCGTTTGCCTTAGCATGTCGCATTTCAGATAGTAGTGGCTCACCCCACGAAAACTTTTACACGAAATATCTTCCGCACGGTGGTAGACGAGGGTGCTTCGACTTGCGTTATGTCGTTAGCATGCTGTAAAGCCATTGGTCAACCTGAGTTGTCTCCGTCACCTACTCTCCTTACTGCGTTTGATGGTCGTTCTTTCTGACTGCATGGCATCATCCCTTCTTTCCCTGTGCAGTTAGCGGGGAAGACCATGTGCGTCGAAGTAGAGGTAGTCGACGCCCCCATCGATTACAATCTATTGTTAGGTCATAGTTGGACTTACGCAATGCAAGCGGTGGTCGCTACAGTATTCTGAGTCTTACTATTTCCACATGAAGGCCGGATAGTGACTATTGATCAGTTGTCCTTCTCTCGACCTGACCTAGCCTTGGGGGCATCCATGATTCCCATGGTAGATAATCCTCAAGCCGGTGTCGTCAATGTAGGAGTTGGTTTGTGCCCATATTTGATGGGTACCTTCGATTACCCACCTCCTCAAGGCGATGTCAAGTTTATATCGACTCACCACAAGGCTGAGATTTTCCATGTTTCGTCGTTCCGCACGAATTAATTTCAGGATCCGTGGACTCTTCTTTCCCCATTAGACACGATGGATGCGACAGGGCACGCGGGCATGTCTACGCCTTTGTCGGCTGCTGAAGTAGCGTACTCTTTGGTTCAGCAAGCTTCAACTACTACTGATCTGATTCCTGCACAAGAGTTGGATCCACTCCTCAAGCCTATCTGGGCTCAGGATTCGCTTGTCAACACCGATTCGTTAGACTTAGTCTTGTCTTCTGACGAAGCCATAATTGAAGCAATGACTGGTCTAGACAAACCCTGGGAAGATCTTCATCACAGATCATACTTCCTCCTAGACTTACACTGAATCAAAGCAGGAGAATTCACTATCACCATGACGGGAGCTCAATCCTGTCCCATTAACCTCTTTGCTACACAACATATTTATGCTGAGGGCAACATGGCGACTATCGCTGCCACGATACCTATCAATATCTCCCAAAACCCTGGCATCGTGGAGAATGTCTTCATCGGAGTGGATTTCTCCCCCGAAGAGATTCAAATTTACACGGATCTTTTTAAAGAATTCTACGATGTTTTTGCTTGGTCTTATGAGGAAATGCTAGGCATTGATCCACAAAGTGTCGATCATGAGCTAACTTTGTTGTTTTTCAAGCTTGCTTTGAGATCCGAAAGAAACATCCGACGAGACTTCATTTATGCTTTTCGATCTTATCTGGATTAATTGAGAAATGTAACCATTATGGAGTCTTCTTTAAGCCCTTTTCAGACTCCTTAAAGATAAAAAGATTGTCGAGTGACCTTGTTTCTTCACACTCGTTAAACTGGTCCAGAAGAACATTCCTTAAACGGGTCTCCTTTTAATCCCTTTTCAGACCCTCTAAACATGAAAAGATTG
>JZKD02S0250378.1:814146-831554 GCA_000966675.3 Picea glauca
ATTTATTATATCTAACTACCATAGTGGGCCTTATTTAATAATATAGTGGACCTAGTCCACCTTACATTGAATGACCTCCACTATTATCACTATGGACCCTCTGCCCCCCCCCCCCACTACCTCTCTAGCTACCTTACATTCTATGTCTCTATGTCCTTTTGTTTCTACGATGTTCACATTCCTAGGATCATCGTCTTCATCTACGTTGATATTGTAACAACCTTGCAATTTCTGAACAGGTGCAGTCCATTCATCATATTCTTGCTCAATAGGGTGGGTAGGTGCCTCCTCAAAGACTCTCTGTCTTACAATCTATAATGCTTGATCCATTGTAGGGTATTGGCTTTCAAATAAAAAGGTTGTTACAAATTTCTAAGTCATACCTTTCCAATATGTAGTGGTGAGGCGTAGTTCTTCTTGAAGATACCAATTGATAGGGGTTGTGTCCAGTGTGTTAATGAATTTGTGTAGCCACTACTCTTTAGGAGTGCTTCTCCAGGCGTCCTCACAACTTCGCACATGGTCCTTCAAACAACTTCGACCTGTGTATCTAACTTCGCACCCTTCTACTTGTTCTGAAAACCCCACTGTCATCAAAGTGTGACATTGTACCTAGTCTGTAATGTTGTTTTTGTGTGTTCCCCACCATCTTGCTGGAGTTTCTTTCAAGGCCTCGTCCAATGCCAACAACCTTTGTTGTATTGGTACAATCTCTTCAAATTCCAACAAGAAATCTTCTAAATGATTTAGACCATCAAAGGTGGGCAAGTTACTTACTTCTGTTCCAATCTAGTGAACTTCCATGGTCAGTCTAGCACATATCTATGTAGATACTTCATAAATTTTGTTCTGTCGGTTCTCCAGTGATTCCTCTCAGTATGATGAACATGCGTTGTCACTTTGCCATCTTAAGTTCCTGTCTGCTGTAGGATTCATGTAATCATTCTTTCTAGCTATCAATTTGTATATGTTTTCTAGTTCATATGCACGGTCTTCTTCTCTTATGGGCTCGGTATACCTGCGATCTTCATCAGGATCCAAAGGTGAAGACCCTAAGTTCATCTCCTTCAAATGTCATTCTTCTTTTCTTTAAATCAACCACAATGGAATTGTTGAAAGCCTAATCAATTCCTAACATCTCAGGATAAGGACAACTATCATCAACTATCTCAATCACCTCGAAGTCTGCAAATGTCCTTACTCCGTCGATGTCCAAAGGGACATGCTCTAGTCTCCCAAAGGGGCTTACTTCCTGTTGATTAGCCATCATGAGCCTGATAGGGGAATAAATTATCTTGGGATGTCCCATCAGTTCCCAGGTCTGCTTCGTCATGACATTGAATTCCGACCCTAAGTCGAGGACCATGTAGTCTATATCATACTCTCCAATTTTAACATTCAGGTGTAGTTCCTTATTTGTCCTTCTCTTTTTAGATACTTGGTGTACTGCTCTATTCAACAAGGGACCTACCTTTCCTAGCTCATACTATCTGATTAAGTTTTGTATCTCTTGTACAGTGCTTTCATCCTTAATCAAATTAATGCAAGTACATAATAATTCCATGAGCTTGCTTACCTCTTTTCCTTCTCCTAGTGGAGTGGATTGATCAAATTCCAGAGGAATTCCACATTCTCTTACTTCTGGTCATGTATTTGTTGAAGAACCCTGGTCTCTCCCAAATTATTTTCTTGCCTCAAATGTTTGTTTTTCTTTCCTTGCATCAAACACTTGTGTCTTCTATACAGATTTTCTAACCCTTGATTCTTCTGTAGTCTTTCCCAGGGTCACTTTGTCTTCTCTTGTAACAATGCCTCCTCTAGTGATTACAATGACTCTGCGAAACTCTCCGTGAGGTTCTGCTAAGATTAGTTGTACTTGCTAGTTTCCTCCTCATCTTTTCTGAAGTTTGGCTAAAAGTGCAGGACAATCTTCAATGACATGTTCAAATGATTTGCAGTAACTACAAGTGGTACAAGGGTTCTGACAGTCCCTTTCCAAATGTCTTGGCTGTGCACAATTGTAACAAATGATCTGACCTCGACCTTGACCCATGCCTTCTGCTCATCCTCTTCCTCTAAATCCACCACGAGGGATGAAGTTTCCTCTTCCTGGGGAATTATACTATGGATTAGTTCCTTCTTGTTTTACTTCACCATGGATCCTATATGTGTCTCTTGATATTTCATGTAGTAGGTCATAAGCTCTACAGTCTTTCTCATCATGCCCCACAGATTTACAAAAGGTGCAATAAAATTTTGTAGGTGTCTGAACATTATTTTTCATGTAATAGGATTCACCAGGGCAATGTCTATTTCTACATACCTCACACCAAGGTAGAGTAATCTGTTTCAAAGGGATTGGGGATCCCAAGGCCAAGTATTCATGAAATAGTGGACAATGCTCCTTATCATGGCCTTTTGATTTTCATCTAATAAACCAGATATCTTCTCTTTTATATTTTCCCTTGTCTTTTTTCATATCTTCAACCCACAAAGACAATATAGTTAACTGACTTAATGATGCAGTGTCGCACCCGCAGGCACGCCTGCTCACAGGATCTTCTCTTTCCTCGGCCCGAAGAACACTAACTGGTCCTTCTATTTCCCTATCAGGAAAACTACACCCACAGATATCTTTGCGCGACTCCCCCTCTCTTTACTTATCGGGGAATCGAACTTCACAACCTTGCGAGGTCAGTGATCGAGCATAGGACTCTCAAATATCCAAGACCCGATATGAGTCAATGTTGACCCTTCCGTTCCTTTGTCAAGACTTTCTCTATCGAGATCTCGGCACTCGCGGTGTCGAGCAACTCAGTTCTCCGAATCTCGAGTCCCAATATGCCGAAACTCCGATGAGCTCGCGGCTTTGATTTTTCAACGGTCCCGTCACCTCGTCGGGATTTCAGACTTTGTAGGATAGCGAATCCTGATGTCCAATGTTTTAGGAATTTACTTTTCTCGAACCCCAATACAGTGTGCTACCTATCCACCACCAACTCCTGTGGCCCCACACTATACTTGCATCCATCGAGATATCGTGTATCGCGATTTCGTGACTCCCGTTACCAAATCTTCGATTCCTTTCTTATGAAATCCCGATAGGCGATTTTGCGAATAATCCAACGTCCTTGGCTGGCTTGGATCAATGGCTCTGCCCCTTATAAGCTTTAAACACTATGGGAATATCTACAGTATCCCCCTGCACCCCGGCGAGATCCAACGACTCATGGTGATTCGCTGATTTTCCCTGGAAGATATCGACTGTCTGTTCTTCCTTATGCAATCCACGAAACGACTAAGTGTTCTTCCACAGAACTTATCCACCTGCATGCAAACTTGCGATGCTTCTTTCCAACCTTCAAAGCACAAATTTTCTACGTTGTCCTTCAACAAATTCGAAGGTCCTATCCATCTTGAGATTTTCCCCATGACCTCAAGTCCTTCAAGAAAACTCTTGTATGCACTCCTTGCTGCAAACCTTCAACAACATCGAAGTGTTGAAGTCACTTGACTCTGCGCACACCTGCAGCAGAAGTCTGTCAAATGCTTCACTCAGGTTCACAACCCTGAGACTTTTACCTAGCCTGTGCACTCCTTGCACGACTTCTGTGCCCAGCTGCACTTCTGGATGAATGACAACAAAAACTATCTCTATCTAAACCCTCTGTCAATGCACTCCTTGCAGACACTTCAACTGCACTCCTTGCAGGAATTCTCTGGCTCAAATAGAGAAACAGTTGAAACTCATTTTATCTCCCTCTCAAACTTCAATTCATACATGAAATCACATACACAACATATAAAAGCAAATGTATAACAGGAAGCAAATGTTCATGAGCCTATCATTCAACACCAATACACAGAGAACAACACAAACCATGAATTTGAATCAAAGCTTTATATTAATTCAAATGCGTGTACATGGGTGTTTTTACACAACTCTCTTCTTCTTCTTGCACCAAATGCTTCTGAATAATGTTACAATGCACAATGAGGGTGTCTATATCCCATTTCCCTCTTGCGCTCTACAACTGTCTAGTCTAGAATTAAATTCTATCTACTTTACATTAACTTTTTTAAATGTCATCTACCTAATAAGGATGAGAGCTATCCGCTCAAGGTCCATTTTATAATATACAAGTGCGCCTCATCTTAATGGCTCATTTAAGATTTGCGCAACAATTCCAAAGTGTTTTCAAAATTTGTGTTGGCTTGTTCAGTTGTCCTCCACTTCTGCACTAGCTCGCTTGATGTGTTGGCGATGCTCCTGCATCATACTCCCTCACTTGAAAACTTTCATGGGCTCCTATCCATGATCTCCTGCACGGTCTGTCCATGCTTCTATATCTTAGCTTCAATCTCCCAACTGGCATATTCAACTAGATGGTTCTTCCACTTGACCAGATACTCAAAATATTGTTTTCGCCTGGTCCTCTTACTCATTCTCTTGTCCAGTATGCATTCCATCTGTGGCTTCTCTACAACTGGAAATTTCTTTGTCCACTGGATCGCTGGCTGCTCATTTCCAGTCTCTGCTTCTCTAGCTCTGTATGGGTTCAAATATGAGACATTGAATATCGAAGAAATTTTGATCCCATCGGGTAGTTCAATCTCATAAGCATTGTCCCCAAATTTTCTCAAAACCTTGCATGGCCCAATTTTCTTCATATTCATCTTATTGTATACTCCTCTCGGGAACCTTTCTTTCCTCAAATGTGCCAGAACTAGATCACCAACCTTGAACTAAAGTTGTCTTTGATGTTGATCTGCTCTGCGCTTGTATTCCAGACTTGAATTCTACAACCACTCCTTCACTCGACTGTGAAGTTCCTTCATCGCCTCAATGAATTCCTCTACACTAGCGCTCCTAGTAGTAGTCTGTCCTGAATCTCTCAGTTTAGAAATTCCCCTCGAATGCATGCCATAAACAACCTGAAATGGACTCTGGCCTGTGCTCTAATTCACTGAGTCATTGTACGCAAATTCTGCCTGTGGTAATATATTGTCCCAACTGTTGTGGTGCTCTGTCACCAAGCTTCTCAGCAAGTCTCCCAAACTTCTATTGACCACTTCCGTCTGTCCATCTGTCTGAGGATGATAAGCTAAACTAAACATCAAATTAGTCCCCAGCTTCTTCCATAAGGTCCTCTAAAAATTCCCTATGAATTTTGTGTCTCTTTCCAAAACTATACTTTTCGGTAACCCATGAAGTCGAATGACCTCTTTGAAGGACAGATTTGCAATGTGAGTTGCATCACCGGTTTTCTGACATGGGATGAAGTGTGCCATCTTGGAAAACCTATCCACTACCACAAATATTGAATCAACACCTTTTTGTGTCCTTGGCAACCCGAATACAAAATCCATGCTTATCGCATCCCACGACCTTTCTGGTATGGGAAACAGTTGATAAAAACCTGCATTCTGCTTTATTCCCTTTGAATGCTGGAAAATTCTACATCTGTCTACAAATCTTTTGACATCTGCTTGAATTCCCGGGAAAAAATATGACTCATTCAATTTCGCGAATGTTTTGTCATGATCGAAATGTCATGCCAACCCACCACTGTGTTTCTCCTTCAACAGATTCTCCCTCATGGAGCATTTCAGAATACACAGTTGATTGCCTATGAACATCAATACTTCCTGGATCATGTATTCTATCCATGGGATTCTGTCTCTGAGAACTGGATTCTCAACTACTTCATACGCTTCCTGAAAATCTAGATCATCTATGTACATATTCCTGAGATCATCAAAACCTAAAGTGCGGACTCTGAACTCCTGCAACAGCAAACACTTCCTGCTCAAAGCATCAACAACTTTTTTAGCAGTACCAGAAATATGTTTAATCACAAATGTGAAATTTTGCATATACTCAACCCATTTTACATGTTTCTGATTGAACTTCTCCTATTGAGTCTCAAACTGCAGTGCATGATTGTCAATGTACAATACAAATTCTTTGGGTATCAAGTAATGCCTCCATTTATTTAATGTCTGTATGATAGCATAAAACTCCTTATCATACGTGGAGTATTTCAATTTTGCTTCATTTAGCTTCTCACTGAAATATACTATCGGCCTATCTTCTTGACTCAAGACTGCCCCGATTGCAAATCCTCTTGCATCACAATTCACCTGAAATGTTTTCTGGAAATTCGGCAACACCAAAACCTGTTGTTCTGTGAACTTCCTTTTCAACATATTGAAACTCTTTTTAGATTCTTCTATCTAGTGAAAAGACCTGTGCCTCTTCTTCACTATATCCATCATTGTTGCACTAATTCCACTAAAATTCCTGATGAATTTTAGGTAGAAACTAGCCAAACCATGAAAACTTCTCACCTCGAATACATTCCTCGGTGATGGCCAATTCTTGATCACTTCCACCTTATCCGGATCCATCCTCAACTCATTTGCCGAAATAAAAAATCCCAAATAAATGAGTTATGTCTTCATGAATGAGGACCTCTTCGTATTAATCAACAACTTCTCCTACTGTAGTTTCTGCATCACTATAGTCAAATGCTTCAAGTGCTCTGCCACTGATTTACTATAAACCAGTATGTCATCCAAGTATGCGATGACAAATTTACGGATGAACTCCCTCAGGACTTCGTTCATCAACCTCATAAAGGTACTTGGCGCATTTGTTAAGCCAAATGGCATAACAAGCCATTCATACAAACCCTCGGTTGTTTTGAATGTTGTCTTCCATTCATCGCCTTCTCTCATGCGAATCTGGTGATATCCTCTTTTCAAATCAATCTTTGAAAAGTACCTTGCTCCACTCAAGCAATCCATCAGATCATCCATTCTTGGCAATGGAAACCTGTACCTGATGGTTATCTTATTGATCGCCCTTGAGTCGGTACACATCCTCCAGCCTCCGTCTTTCTTCGGACTGAGTACTGTTGGAGCAACACACGGACTCAAACTTTCCCTGACTAACCCTTTGTCCAACAACTCCTGGAATTTCCTTTTAACCTCCTCATTCTCCTGTAGCATCAATATGTACGTGGCTTTATTTGGAAAAGTGGCTCCTGGTATGAGATCAATATGATGACTCACACTCCTGACCAGTCGCAACGAACGAGGTAGTTCATCTACTATAATGTCAGCGAACTCTTCCAGCAGTTTCTGAACTTCATCCGGTAAATCATCCACTCTTGTACTATTCAGAACAATCCGCGGCTTCCTGACCACAAAGAATTGTGGATCCTCCTTCTTCTTAACCTTGGTAAGAAGTTCCTTTCCACTCATGAGAAGTACTATGTTGCTTACTTCCAGCTTCACCTCCTTATCCTTTATCAGAAGCAACATGTGTGTCCTCCCATTTTTCTCTAGGGTGTATGTGTTCATTCTCCCATCATGAATCACATTTCTATCATATTGCCATGGTCTACCCAGCAATAGATGAAAAACATCCATGGGAATAACATCACATAATATATTATCATTATATCCACCTATCTTGAATTCAACCAAGCATTGTTTAGTAATAGTTACCTGGTGTCCTTTCTGTAGCCACAAAACTCTGTATGGGCTTGGATGATCAGTTGTCTCCAGCTCCAGCTTCTCTACCATATCCGTAGATACGATATTATCCATGCTACCACTGTCTACAATGACCTTGCATACCCTGTCCTTGGTCTTGCAAGCAGTCCTAAAGAGTCTGGTCCTTTGGACTGAACTTTCCACCTCCTTCTCGGGTGTCAAAAGGACTTTTCGCATCATGAGCGATCTTCCGCCTTCAGCGTCTTCGGCCTCAACATCCTGCCTCTCTTCTTTGGTGATGTGATCTTCTCCAATGTCCTTCTTTTTTTTTGGACACTCATAATACTTGTGCCCATTCTTTCCGCATGTGAAGCATGTGATTACTCCACCTCTTTCTCTTCCTCTGCCTCTAGTACGAGGAAAAGTGTTTTTGTCAGCATAATCTCCTCTATGTTCATTATGCTGCCCTTTGTGTTCAACATATGGCCCCTGCTGTGAGGTTCCACCTCTCTCTGCATGAGTCTAAGGTTTCTTCCATTCCTCCTTGGACTTCTGGTATTTGTCTTGGGCAACTGCTTTGCCTCTGGGCTGACTTCTGCCTTTGCCCCTCTGACTCTGTTTTCATCTCAGCTTCTCTTCAGCTTTCAAAGCCATCTGATAAGCCTCTTCCACTGTTCAGATGGTTACCATGCTCATCTTATCCTGGATATCATATCTCAGGCCATTCATGTATCTGGCAACTTTTTCATCATCGCTCTCTCAATGACCTGCTCTGATGTTCTGTCTCAGGTTCTTTCTTAGGTTCTGTCTCAGGTTCTGCATTCTCCTGAATAGAGTAATTTGATAATCCCTGGAGATGAATTTCACCTTCATCTTCGCGATCATCCTGTCCTAGCTCTTGATCTTCTTCTTGCCCTTGCAGCGCCTGTTAGCTTGTAGTTCATCCCACCACAATGTTGCATGTCATTTTAAGCGTGTAACATCATGCTTGACTTTCTTGTCCTCTTCGACATCTTCGTAGTTGAAGTAAGTATCCAGAGCTCTAATCCAATCTAGTAGCTCCTTTGCATCCAAGTTTCCCTCATAAATTGGAATTTCCATCTTCACTCTTGCACCCATCTTGGCAATAGCTTTGATCAAATGCTCGTTTGATGCATCTCTGGCTGTAAATTCCTCCTCTTGTTCAGCCTCTATTTCACTATCGGAATCACTCAGATCCCCTGCACTAGCTGTGCATTTTTGCATTGTCTCCATGTCCTCGAGTCTCACTTGGAGGTCTCTCATCTGTCTCTCTATGGCTGGATCAATTATCTAGCTGCCTCTTATTCTCTGCACTTCCCTATCCTCTGGATCAGGTGACTTCCTATCTCCCATTGGCGGCATGGCGAATTCTCCTCTTCTCTGCTACAGAAAGAAAAGAAAAATCTGTCTTAGCTCTGATACCACTTGACGTTGTGTATTAGAGTACTCCTTACCTCTTATGCCTTCCTCGCCTGAAATATAAAGACAAGAATCTGAAGCTCTGATACCAAACTGATGCAGTGTCTCACCCGTAGGCATGCCTGCTCACAGGATATTCTCTTTCCTCGGCCCGAAGAACACTAACCGGTCCTTCTATTTCCCTATCGGAAAATATGCACCCACAGATCTCTTTGTGAGACTCCCCCTCTCTTTACTTATCAGGGAATCGGACTTCACAACCTTGTGAGGTCAGTGATCGAGCATAGGAATCTCGAATCTCTGAGACCTGATATAAGTCAACGCTGACCCTTCTGTTCCTTTGTCGGGACTTTCTCTATCGGGATCTCGACACTCGCAGTGTTGAGAAACTCGGTTCTCCAGCTCCCAAGTCCTGATATGCCGAAACTTTGATGAGCTCGTGGCTTTGACTTTTCAACAGTCCCGTCACCTCGTCGAGATTTCAGACTTCGCGGGATCACGATTCCTGATGTCTAATGTTTCAGGACTTTACTTTTCCCAAACCTCGATACAGTGTGCTACCTGTCCACCACCAACTCATGTGGCCCCACACTATACTTGTAGCCGTCGGGATATCGCGTATTGCGATTTCGCGACTCCCGTTACCAAATCTTTGATTCCTTTCTTACGAAATCTCGATAGGCGATTTCACGAATAATCCAACGCTCCTGGATGGCTTGGATCAACGGCTCTGCCCCTTCTGAGATTTAAAAACTATGGGAATATCTATAGTATCCCCCTGCACCCCCGTGAGATCCAGCGGCTCACGGTGATTTTCTGATTTTCCCTGGAAGATATTGATCGTCTGTTCTTCCTTATGCAATCCACGAAATGACTAATGTTCTTCCACAGAACTTATCCACCTGCGTGCAAACTTGTGATGCTTCTTGCCAACCTTCAAGGAACAACTTTTATACGCTGTCCTTCAACAAATTTGAAGGTCCTATCCCTCCTGAGATTTTCCTCATGACCTCAAGTCCTTCAAGAAAACTCTTGCACGCACTCCTTGCGGCAAACCTTCAATAACGTCGAAGTGTTGAAGTCACTTGACTCTATGAACACCTGTCGCAACAGTCTGTCAAATGCTTCACTCAGGTTCACAACCCTAAGACTTTTACCTGGCCTGCACACTCCTTGCATGACTCCTGTGCCCAACTACACTTCTGGATGAATGAGAACAAAAACTATCTCTATCTGAACCCTCTGTCAACGCACTCCTTGCGGACACTTCAACTGCACTCCTTGCAGAAATTCTCTAGATCAAATAGAGAAACAATTGAAACTCATTCCATCTCCCTCTCAGACTTCAATTCATACATGTAATCACATACACAGCATATAAAACCAAATGTATAACAGGAAGCAAATGTTCATGAGCCTATCATTCAACACCAATACACAGAGAACAACACAAACCATGAATTTGAATCAAAGATTTCTATTAATTCAAATGTATGTACATGGGTGTTTTTACACAGCTCTCTACTTTTTCTTGCTCCAAATGCTTCTGAATAATGTTACAATGCACAATGAGGGTGTCTATACCCCGTTTCCCTCTTGCACTCTACAACTGTCTAGCCTAGAATTAAATTCTATCTACTTTACATTAACTATTTTAAATGCCTTCTACCTACTAAGGATGAGAGCTATTTGCTCAAGGTCCATTTACAATATACAAGTGTGCCTCATCTTAATGGCTCATTTAAGATTTGCGCAACAATTCCAAAGTGTTTTCAAAATTTGTGTTGGCTTGTCCAGCTGTCCTCCACTTCCATGCTGGCTCGCTTGATGTGTTGGCGATGCTCCTGCATCACTTAAAATTTGACTCATACCTGAGCTAGATTATGCCATAGGGGATGATTATAGTTTCATGGAAATCTCCAGTGTCTCAGGCTACGAAGAGATCTTCAGCTACGTCAGTGGGACTCTGATGTGTGGTAAGAGGGTAGCAATGAACCATTCCTTGTTATACTCATCTGGGATCTGAAATTCACCCAGCTCGTTAATGTCTTAAACCTCTGATCAAACTCCCAAACAGGTTCAACTACTCTCTGCTTGATTTCTTTCAGTTCTGTAATGCATTGTGACTCCGACTTGGGTTTATTGAATTCTGCAACCAATGCATTCTTGATCTCATTTAGTGGTTTAGGTTGTGCAATGCCTTGGACAATTTTCATGTACCATCTCAGTGCGCGGTCCCTTAGGGTAGTACTAAACTGAGCTCTCTTAACTTCTTCATCAATGACATTCTTAATACTCCATACAACTTCACATAAAAACCAATGTTGATCAGGATCTTCAGATCCATATTCCCTAAAGATAGGGAGCCTCATCTCATCTGCCATAGATCTTCCTAGGTTTTCTGACTGAGTATGTGTTGAACTGGTAGTGACAGTGCTCTGAGTGCTCTAGTGACTCTGACTACTCTGATTTCTCAATGCTGCTAAAACAACAGAAGGAGTAATAATACTTACTTCAACAGTCTGCACAGTTCCTAAAGTTTATGATTCTTCCCCGTGAGGTTCTTCATTCCTCTCTTCCTTTGTCCTAACAGACTTTGAATGTTCCTCGTTCAATAGTTCTTCTTCCTCTCCACTGTAAAACCCTTCGTCTTGTACTAGTGGTTCGTGGGTATGTTAAAAAAATTTCACCAGAGGGACCTCTTTGAAGATTCTCCCACTGCGTGTATGTCCCACCTCTGCGTCATTGTCGCTATCTGAATTCTTGAACATTAACTTTTCGATCGGACCAACTATTGTACCTTCAATATGTTCTTCTCATATAATAGCATCTTGATCTTCAACTTTATGAAGTGTAAAAATTTCCCTCTTGGTCTCTTAAAGAAATACCTCTCTACTTGGATATACAACTCAACTCTATCGATGGAAAACTCGGTTATGTACCCTCCAATAGTGCTATCGAACCAATGATCTACTGCTCTTGACATGGCATTATCAACTCTCTTGACCTTCTTGATCAGGGCGAACATCCAAACCATAGGTGGTATGGATCTGATCTCAAACTAGGTATCTCCTAATCTGGCTAACCACTCATATAGATCCTTATGAATCCCTCCAAAGAAAATTCCGTGTATATTAGTAAAGATATACCTTCCCAACTAATCCTCTGTGCTAAGCTTAGGGTTCTTTTTCTAGGATTTTGCAGATTCCTTTTCTTGGTCTTCTATCCACTTCTGAATCTCTGTCTTCGATGGAAACCACCTTGAAATTCCCTCAAGAAGATCTCGGTCCCGACAATGGAACCATTTTGTTGGCACCAAGCCGAAGTGAAAAGAAGGATGATTGTGGGAAAGAAAGCATGCAGAAATTGAAGTAATAGCTGGAGAAATAATATCATGTGTGCATGAAAGAAAGCATGCAAAAGGAACACAACAACTGGAGGAAGAACAACACGTGCATGGGAGGAAGAGCTAACATCGGTAGGGTTAGGGTTTTGGTAATAAATTGTAAATGGTTGAAGAGCCCAATAGATACAGATATGTAGGTATCATATAGAGGTTGCCTTTTTATATTAGGTTCCCTATTTTTATAGAAGTTTGGGGGTTTTTGTATTAGTTTGGGTTTTGTAATAACCCATCATAGTGATGTACGAAGTGTTGTGTTATGCAATACTATTATGTACCATTTTTGTAAGATGTTGAGATAAGAACAAAGGAGAGAAGGTAGATCTAAGGACTAGATTGCAGGCTATGGAGCATGGTGCGATCTAGTTCACCTCATACAGATCTAACCCATTTTGAGGAGAATTGTAAGCATGAAGTGCCAAAGATGCAGAAATACCATAATAAAAGAGCCAAGAGCCAAATCTTTGTGGACGTAGCCCAGGAGGGGGTGAACCACGGTAATATCGGTGTAATGAGATGAATGCATGTATATCTTTACTTTCTTTCAGCACTTAATTGTTATGCTTGATGAATGAGTTAATACATTGTTATGGAATATGATTATGTTGTTCAGGGAATAAACTGTGAAATGTAAATGTGCACCCATGAAGAATAAGTAGATTACACTCACAATTCGTAGCACATGGCTCTGGTTAATAAACCCATATCTCATACTCAATCCTAGGTTGTAAACACTTGAGTCTTACAACCACCCATTTAAATCTATCTCAGGTGAGACTACACAATGCATTCTGTGTACTGTGTTTCCTTCTAGTTTACCAGGAGGGTCGATAGTTTTAGAGGATTTGTTGGAAACCTGAAAGACATGAACCCTGGGTCAATAACTCAGATGGTCAAGAAAGAAGAATAAGAAAGTAGAAAACCAACACATTTGTTGGGACAGGGAAGACCTAGGGTTCAAATCTAACAAAGCACCAACAAGCCCTAACTACTGGCCCTTTCAGCAACACCTGCAAAGCAGATGCAATCTCACCTGAAGTAGCAATAGGGGGTTGTAGGACACAGGTATCTACAACCAGAGGGAATGAAAGTGGAATCAAGGCAACCACACATGGAGATCTAATTATTCTTTCCAAGCATAAACCTACTTCGCACAGTTATATGTCAGATCTAACATACTAATGCATCGTCAAAGTAACAGAAGTAAAGAACACACCATCAATCACACACAACACAAGATATACATGGTTCACCCTCTCCCTAGGGCTATGTCCACATAATTTTTCTTTATAATATATTGGGTGAAAGCATACAGTTCTATCTATTCTCTTAGCTTGCAAATCTTCTCTCCTTCTCTCCTTTCTTCTCTCTTCTCTCTATCTCCCTTCCCTGCGCACCCAACTGCAGGGTTGATCTTTGCACCCAGCTGAAGATCTTACAACACCAGAAGGATCTCACATGCAACACTTCTCTCTCTCTCAAGATGATAATGACAATGACTAACGTCCTTTCTTTCACAATCATGAACCCCTCTTCTCCCCTCTAGGTTCTTATTTATACATTAAAATAGCTCACTGATAGCCTTAGGATGAAACCTAGGTGTCAAAACCCTAGATACCAAAATTCTAGGTGTCTAAAACCCTAGGTCAAATTGACCCGTATTTTCTGGGCTTCGCCAACATGTCTTTTCTTCCTTTCCGCGAGGTGCTCCAAAGCATCCAATGGTAGCTTTTTCTGCTTGATGAAGAGTTTTCCATGATCCATCTTCCTTGTTGATCTATTCTCCTTGATCCTCTCGTCCAACGACTTTCTCTCTCGCACTTCGCTCCATATTTTTTGCTCCTTTGGCCACTTCGACCCACTATCAGTCAGTGTGTCTTCCACACAGTTCATATTTCATCTTTTTTCCCGTAATCTTTTGTTTCTTCCATAACCAAGGGCCAACAGGCTTCCAACCAAGTCAGGGGATGAGCGATGACGTCCTGGGAATGGATTTCATCCTTGAGGGAACTGATAAAGAATTCCATGAAGAAATCATATGTCATGCCCTCCATTCGAAAATCCAAGTGCTCAAAGTAAATAATAAAACTATTGCGCCAGACTGGTTCAACTCGGTTAGATGTTCTAAATGGTGGGTGTTAGTTTCAAAGCGTTCATACTGTTATCACTTGCTAATTTGTATTAATTTTTCCCAAAGCATCTTGTCCTTATGCTATTTTTCCACTCATACTTTCAAACTATTTAACCATCTCTTTCAAGCTCCCATCACCTAAATCCTTCACTCATCTGATCATCCAAAATAAGTCATGTCCTCCATAAGTAAAAAATTTGACCAATATCCCAAAACTATACCTAGCCTTAATGCTTATCTAATTCCCTTAGTTCCATCACTTCATTCATTTTTACCCTTATTTTCATATTTCCGTTGAAAATAAAAAACATTCCTTTTATTAAGCACCCTTATCCTATCAACAAAGTCATGTGTTAAAGCCTCATATGCCCAAAGTCTTTAAAATTTTGGAAAAAATGTTTATTATTAATATAAATATTTTTATATTAAAATATTTATATTAATATTTAATCCAATATTTAATTTATCATATCATGGGCACGAATCTCAATTTATAATGTGGAAAAGTCAAAGGTTGGATGGAGGGCGCACATACATATCAAGGATTGAAGTAACGAGGAGGTTAAGTATGTGAAGGCAGACCGGGGAATACTATCATCGTTTATTTGGTGGACACATGTTTTTACGTGGAGCACATCGAAGGTAAAAATAGTTTGAATTAAACCACTCCAGCCCAAGCCCGATGTAATAAATTCACCATTTATCATATGTTTTATGTGTGGCATTTTTCCACGAGTGCATTTCAACAACAATTATGGAATTTCTAATAAATGAGATTCCTCCTCACGGTGAAAAGGTTTTACAGAGGTAAGATTTAAATTTTACAAATCAATGAGACTAATGTTTAGTTCCATGGAAAATAATTAAATGGAAGATGCATGTGAATGGAAACTTGGATAATTTTTATCCAAAGGTTTTGCAGAAGTAAAAGAAGTAGATAAAATGTATTTTACCAAAGACAGTAAATTGGAAAAACATTACACAGTAAATGTTTTTCCACAGTGAAACGCTAAATTGGGAAAACATTACACAGTAAATGTTTTTCATAGGAAAATGGTAAAAGTAAATGTTTTTACAATGAAATGGTGAATTGGGAAAACAAGACATGGTCTTAAAAACCACGGGCATGAATTAAATTATGGAAATTTAATTCTATAGGATAAAAAAATATTTGGGAATTATTTTTATTTCAAATATATTATTCCCAAATGTTTAATGAGAATATGGATAAATGCAATTATATTTGAAATATTATGAGTGACMTTTCAAAGAGAACGTGRCARAGGAAGGAGATGGAGCATCAGAGGAATCTGCARGGATCATGAAACACTTTTTCTGAAAATTGTCATTTGTAATCATTGTAGAAGATGAAACGTTTCATTTCAGTTATTGTAACCAGTTKCACACTAAAGGAATTCGAATTGTATAAGTKTTATAAGTTTTGAGTGTATTAATGGTGGGAAGAAGTGCAAGGGCACARTTCTGGTTGTTTTGAACTTCATTGTAATTTTCTGGGGCTGAATTGAATACATATGCAACAACTTTGAAGTCTCTATGAAAATATTCTAATGGTGGTGAYATGAGCTTTGTCTTCCCTCATTGTATGTGTTTCCTRTGATTTTTTATGTCATACRYATTTTTMTTCTATTTAAATTGGAGAGTTAAAGGCCYAGAATTCATCATTTGATGCTCTTGGCTTAAGCAATTTAAAYTGTGTATGTTTCTTCTTAGCTAATTCAGAATTAATTTTCRTAATGCTCTGATGTGGTTATCTATTTCTTTTTCCTCTTACGACTCTAATTAAATTCAAGTTATAAGTCATATTCATTGTTAGCCTATGGATTACCTTTACCAATCACTAAGTCTAAATTGTCACCATATATTTGTATTATTCATTTAGGATATTAGTAATATATCCTCAAGTGATGACTAATGAGTTAGTTAAGATTGCCTAGCCTAGTCATMATGCATGATTTTAGGATCTAGAGAAAATCTCTCTATGAGGTGGCATCACCCATTGTACTATAAATATGTAACATTGGAGTGAATAAGAGTGTGTTGGCTATTATGCCTTTTCCGCCATGTTTCTGTTCTTGTCTCTATTTTGTCAATTGTTGTTCTTGTGTTTAATTTCTTCATTCATTGCCTCATTTAGCCTTTGTCCTCTGGAGATTTMTACAGGCCAGTCAATGTTTTCATTCAATTTCAAAATTTTGACTCCATAGCCCAAAGTGTTCCTCCCCTTCTTTGCCAACAAATTTATTAAAACCTCCCAAAACAAWCCAAACCAAATCTAGCYACTGATTTCCAAAGATGCATCAAGTGACACGAGAGAGCCCTCTCTGACTTGAGCAGGCTAGTGCCTCMKTTCTAAAGYTGGTTGAMACAATTACCTCTATCATTTGTCTATTMAACCGGACAAAATTTATAGAGTGCTAACATTTTGGTGTCRTTGTCGGGGACGAAATTGAAAAAAWTTCYCTGSGAAGAATGACATGGTTGARTTCTAAGGTCTAAGAGMAACARACACTTAGGAACATATTGGATGTATTCCTACTCTGGTGACTCCACACATAARAAAAATAAGTTTGAAGGYGATTCCACTGGTAGAAGAATCCAWAAATTTGAATTTTCACTGGYGACTCCACTCTCAATGAAGAATCCATCTTCCAAAACATCATTGGCGACTCCACTGTCYGAAGATGAGTTCAATATATGAAAGGTATGCTCCAATGAAGCAATCTCATATTCCTGGMTTTCCAAATCGTATTCCTCACTTAARTTGGCAAAAATATTTTCCTAAATTCGAAGTTGGGAAAGGAAATGATGTTGCCTTGCACTTGATTAGATTTCACATGCACATATGTAAGTTGGGGGTTGAATTTSATGAGGATTGTTTGATGAAAATGTTTATGGMTACTTTAGAGGGGA
>JZKD02S0250378.1:836916-854651 GCA_000966675.3 Picea glauca
TTAAGCATTATGGAGAATCTAATTCTTCATCCTTGGTGTTTGAAGATTGTTGTGAATTTTGTGAACATTTCATTAAGTACCTTGAAAATGTTTTTGGAAATGAAGAGTGTATGAAGGATGAAATCATAGAAGCCCTTTATGAATACTCAACCCAACAACAAATAGTATCCCCTCCTTTGGTTGAAGGTGAAGCTGATCAAGAAATTGTTACTGAAAGTCATTTTCCTTCCCCTGAACTTGATGAAGATATTCAACAATATTTTCAGCAAAACAAAGTGTTTCAAGGTTGTCTTTCTTCCCCTATGAATGATGTGGTTGTTCAAATTCTAAATGGCCTAGACATGGATGAGGATTTTGAAACTGCATCTATGGATATTTCAAGAAATGAACAAACAAATGGCATAGAGTTTTAGGAAAGCAACAAAACAGTGTATGCCACTTTCCAATCAGAAATACAGAAAGATGATGAAGAAGCAATTGTTTTATTTGATTCATTTGAAAATCATGGTTTTGAAAATACATCCATGGGAACTCTAGACTGTGAAATAGTTCATGATGTTAGCTTTCCACATTTACAAGAAGGTTATGAGCAAGAATTTATTTCCATTCATTCATTTGAAAGTCAAAATGACAATCCTCAAGAAAATTTCCACAAGGTTAATAAAATCAAATCAGAATTGTTTGATGAACAAGAGGATGCACATAATATGGTTGTCACATTTGAAGATGTTCAAGAATGTATGGATGTTTTTGTTGATATGGATGGGAAATTAGACAAACCTATTGTTTCCATTTCATCTGAAAATGTTCTCAAAACTAAAGAAATAGAGCAAGAGTAACAAACACTTATGAAAGAGGCTTGTCTTTCTAATTTTGCTCATCAAGAAGAAATGACTTTTCATGGTTTTGAAGATCTTGTGGCCATCCTATTATAGTATTCAGTGAATAAGGAGTTTGTTTCATTCATAAGATCAAGTTTTGGATTCAACTTGTGTTTTCAACTGCCATCTTTTACATTTGTATGCCTTCTTAAGAAAGATGTGATCGGAGAAAAATTGGGAAGCCAATTGCTTGATTGGTTGCATTATCACTTTAGCATCACTTGATTGAGTATTCATTTCAATAGTTTTGGAGTAGATAAGAGTATGCAAATAATCTAGTAGTTTTGTTGGTCAAGCATTTTTCAGTTTGGATTTCTAGTAGTGTGTACAGTCAGAATTTAGCAGTGTATTCAGTGTTCAGTATCTAGTTGAGAGCAGTGTGCAGAGTTTGGTTTTCAGCAGACACTGGTGACAGGTCGGAGCAGGGTACATAGACATGTTTTGGGAGCAGCCCAATGGATCAGACACATGGTCTACTGTTCTTTTCTACCTCACAGGGAGGATAGCATCCCCAATAGGAGCCTATGTTATCACCTACTAATTTGTATTAATTTTTCCCAAATCATTTTGTCCTTATGCTATTTTTCCACTTAGACTTTCAAACTATTTAACCAGCTCCATCAAGCACCCATCACCTAAATCCTTCACTCAACTGATCATCCAAAATAATTCATGTCCTCCATAAGTCAAAAATTTGACAAATATCCCAAACCTATACCCATCCTTAATGCTTATGTAATTCCCTTAGTTCCATCACTTCATTCATTTTTACCCTTATTTTCATATTTCCATTGAAAATAAAAAATATTCCTTTTATTAAGCACCCTTATCCTATCCACAAAGTCATGTGTTAAAGCCTCATATGCCCAAAGTCTTTAAAAATTTGGAAAAAAACGTTTATTATTAATATAAATATTTTTATATTAAAATATTTATATTAATATTTAATCCAATATTTAATTTATGGAATCACGTCAAATCATATCATGGGCACGAATCTCAATTTATAATATAGAAAAGTCAAAGGTTGGATGGAGGGCGCACATACATATCGGGGATTGAAGTAACGAGGAGGTTAATTATGTGAAGGTGGACCGAGGAATACTACCATGGTTTATTTGGTGGACACGTGTTTGAATTAAACCACTCCAACCCAAGACCGATGTAATAAATACATTATTTATCATATATTTTATGTGTGGAAGAAGATAAAAGTTATTTTACCAAAGACAGTAAATTGGAAAAACATTACACAGTAAATGTTTTTCATAGGGAAATGGTAAAAGTAAATGTTTTTATAATGAAATGGTGAATTGGGCAAACAAGACATGGTCTTAAAAACCACGACCATGAATTAAATTATGGAAATTTAATTCTACAAGATAGAAAAATATTTGGGAATCATTTTTATTTCAAATATATTATTCCCAAATGTTTAATGAGAATATGGATAAATGAAATTATATTTGAAATATTATGAGTGATATTTCAAAGAGAACATGACATAGGAAGGAGCTGGAGCGTCAGAGGAATCCGCAGGGATCATGAAACGTTTTTTCTGAAAACTGTCATTTGTAATCATTGTAGAAGATGAAACGTTTCATTTCAGTTATTGTAATCGGTTGCACACTGAAGGTATTCGAATTGTATAAGTGTTAGAGGTTATGAGTGTATTAATGGTGGGCATAAGTGCAAGGGCACAATTTTGGTTGTTTTGAACTTCATTGTAATTTTCTGGGGCCAAATTGAATACATATTTAACAACTTTGAAGTCTCTATGAAAAGATTCTAATGGTGGTGATATGAGCTTTTTCTTCCCTCATTGTATGTGTTTCCTGTGATCTTTTATGTCATGTACATTTTTCTTCTGTTTAAATTGGAGAGTTAAAGGCCCATAATTCATCATTTGATGCTCTTGGCTTAAACAATTTAAATTGTGTATGTTTCTTCTTAGCTAATTTATAATTCATTTTTGTAATGCTCTGATGCGGTTATCTGTTTCTTTTTCCTCCTACCACTTTAATTAAATTCAGGTTTTAACTCATATTCATTGCCTCATTTAGCCTTTATCCTCTGGAGAGTTCTACAAGCCAATCAATGTTTTCATTCAATTTCATAATTTTAACTCCATAGCCCAAAGTGTTCCTCCCCTTTGCTAGAAACTTTATTAAAAACCCCCAAAATAAACCAAATCTAGCCACCGATTTCCAAATATTCATCAAGTGACACGAGAGAGACCTCTCTGAGTTGAGAAGACTAGTGCCTCAACTCTAAAGCTGGTTGAAACAATTACCTCTTTCGTTTGTCTATTCAGCCAGACAAAATTTACAGAGTGTTAACACATACATCTCATCAAAAAATTGTGACCAAGTAACATACCCTTTGCATTCATTGCGACGCCATTTCCATCATTACCATATTTCCAGATACAAATAGATAATTCCATAACGAAGTTTGGTTAACTCGTCAATGATACCATGTAGGGAGAAAAAATGTTCCATTTGAGTAACCCAAGATTTTGGATCTGGTCCATCAAATTTTTTGACCTCGACTCTGGGAAGATGGGGGTCACGAGGTATGTAGTTAGAATGAAAGGGGAGAGGTTGATTGGATTCAACACCTTCAGTATAGAGAGGGGGGGTTAGAGGAGGATTTAGCCTAGAATTTGGTCATGAATTGGTGGAGCATGGAATGGAATGCATTAATTTGGCCACCTAGATGGTATTTGACTTCACCAATGGTGTTATGGAGCTAGTCTTGGATGATGTCTATTTTTGCATGGATGGTCAGAATTTCCTTGTTTACTCTATCCCGAAGGGAAGGTAGATCAATACTCAGTTTCTGATTGGTTTATTCTTGGTAGGTGGGAGACATGATGGAAAGAGGGGTGGGTCCATGGGGTCAAAGAAAGAGTTGAAAAATGATAGGTATGGTAGCGATTAGGGTGAAAAGGGGAGCCCAGTGAGATAGGTCCCTAATAAGGGGGTCGGAAGGGGAGCGAGACCATAGAAAAAAAAGGATGAAAATTGATAGGTATCACTATGATCAGGATGAAAAGAGGAATGCAATGGGATAGGTCTCAAATAAGAGTGTGGGCAGGCCCCATATTTGTTTTTTTAACTCCTGCAAAGTTATACTTTGATCTGAAGAATATTGCAGTTTTGAAAGACCCAAATTCTCAACAGGAAAAAAAGTGTAGTAATTTTGTAACTATAATGCAAGAGGTAAGTTGCATGACAAGATATATTGTATGTTCTGTTTCTGTTTCCATCCCAATGGTTAGGGTATTTGGGGTTTCTACAAATAAGGTTTTTCCTTGTGCTATATCTCTTTCATATACATACGAGGTCCAATAGTAGTACTCGACCCAATATCTCAGGGCACCAACTAAGGAGGATAAATCGTTCCCTTATCCATACTACCCGACTACCCAGGTACTAGAAAGTATCTTCCCAAGTGTTGTTCTTGGTGGAACTATAGTAGTCAAGTGACTGATTGGTTTATCCATGGAGTGCTTTAGGATATCTAGGTTGATTTTTATATAGGTGTTATCTGATGCGCTACCACTAGAAGGGGTAACAACATGGGTTACAAGGGTGGCCAACAATGTGCACTGAAGTACCACTTGTAGTTCATGTGTGTATGCTTCCTTGACCATGGATTTATGCACTGAAGGAAAGATCTTTGTAGCTTTAAGACGTCAGAATATGTCTCTACCCTGAAAAAATAACCCACAATTTTCTGCCAAGGAAAGTGCTCTCATACCACTTGTAAGGTACCATATCTATTATAATAGCCAAAAACAAAAATATTGAAAAGAATAACAATGGAACAACACAATATGTGAAACCACAATACCAAAATAATACCTTTATTGATAGGAAACAATGTTCACTTGCCTCTTCGAGGGGGAAACCTCCAACAAAGCAGTGCTCTATTACAATAATTCTCAATACAAGAGTTCTCATGCCCTCAACTCCTATTTATACTAAATATATATACCAAAAGAAAAATCTAGAGGAATATCTTTTAGAAGAGGAAGATTTTATTGGGTCTTCTTACATTTGACATATTCTTCGTTGTTACTAGACCTTATTAATATTGGCCTTTATTACATGGAAAATATATTATTCTACCTATGTTTGGGGTTAGGGAGGTTAGATCCATAAAAATATAGCACAGGGAAAACCCTTTTCTGTAGGAACCTTGAAAACCCTAACCCTTGGGATGGAATTATAACAAAAAAGGAACATACAAGATCTATTTTCGTGCAACCTTGCCTCCTGCATTCTGGTTGTGAAATTACTACACAATTGTTCATGTTAAGAATTTGGGCATTTCAACATTGCAGTATTATTGATACTAGAGTATAACTACGAAGGAGTAAAAAAAAATGAGTCTGGGTCCTACATGCACCCTTATTTGAGATCTATCTCATTTTATTCTCCTTTTTTCCTTGATCGTTGTGATACCTATCATTCTTCACATGTTTTCTACCTTGTGGAACCATACTCTTCCTGACACCCTTATTCCCAACTTATCCCATTGGCTTCCTCTTTTTTTACCGGATCATAGTGGTATATATATTACTTATATATATATATATATATATATATATATATATATATATATATATTATGCCTCCCACCCTCCAAGAAGAAAATAATCAAAAACTGAGGAGTGACCTTACTTCTTTTGAGGCCAAAGTGCATAATGAAATTATTGTCATTCATGCCAAAATGGAACACATCCTAGAATAGCTCTGTAACCAAATTACTGAAGTCAATTCCAGTCTCCAACAATTCATGAACAAATTTTAGGGCCCTTCCTCATCTGAACGACCTCTCTATACTGAAGGTGTTGACTCCAATCGGCCTCTTGATCCTCATTCAAACACCCTACCTCGTGACTCCCATCTTCACCAAGTCGAGGTGAACAAAATTGATGGCTCGGATCCAAAATATTGGGTTACTCATATGGAACACCATTTCTCCCTCCATGGTATTATTGATGAGTTGATGAAGATTTGTTACAAAGTTTTTTATTTGGATCCATAACTATGGAAATGGTGGAAATGGCATTGAAATGCATGCCAAGGGTATGTTGCTTAGACACAATTTTTTTTTGAGTTGTATTAATGCTTTGACACAAACAACCACCATTTAAAACATATGACCAAGTTGAAATAGTCCGGCACAGAATATTTTATCGCTGCCTTTCAGAACTTGTATTTTTGAACTGATGGCATGACAGATGCCTTCTTTTGGGAATGCTTTATCAATGGCCTCAAGAATGAAATCCAATCCTAGGTCATCATGGCTCACCCCGAGACTTAGTTGGAAGCAACTAAATGTGTCAAGGAGGAACACTAGGTCATCTTGGGTCAGTGAAGAAAACCCACTTGTGTTCCTCTCCCAAAACCCACCATCCCTACTCCTGAGGACCCTCCTCACAAGATCCAAAAATTCACATGGAAATAAATGGATGAACTCCAACTCAAGGGTATTTTCTAAAATTGTGATTATAAATAATTTCCCAGGCATAAGTGTAAAGAAGATAAAACTTTTATGGCCATTTCAGATGATGTTTATGATGAATAGGTTGAGGTTTCACCTGAAGTAGAGGTACTCGAAACAGATTATCCTACGCCTCCCCTTGATCCTCCTAAAGTTGAATGACTAATTTTACAGAATTCTCTCACTAGTTTTCCTTCTCCCTAAACCCTCAAGTTACATTAAGAACATGAAATTCATCATCCTAGTTGGTAGTGGTAGCACTCATAATTTCATTCATCACCACCTTGATCAAGAATTCAATTTCTATATCAATGTTGCCAACAATTTTCAAGTCATGATTTCCAATGGTGGTTCCATGAAATGTGGGGGGAATTATGAAAATGTGCGCCTACAAATTGGTTAGTATAACCTGAAATCTCACATTTTTTCTATTGACATGGGTGGTTGTGACATTATGCTTGGTGTTGAATGGTTATGCACTCTTGGCCCCATCACGATGTATTTTAATAAATTAACCATGCAATTCTAGCAAGAAGGATAACAATATAAATTCCAAGGCATTACAACAGGGTCTTCAAAGATTAGCAGTTCCCACCACATGGAAAATCTACTAAAAAAAAGTCATTCTTGCATCATTTCCCAAATCCATTCCATTCAAGCAGTTGAGACAACCTTGATATACCCCAACCTTCAAGCGATCCTTTCTCTTCATCCCATTGTTTTCCAAACTCCCTAGGGCCTTCCCCCCTCCCATGGATACCATGACCATTCCATAATCTTGGGAAATATTCCTCCCAATGTTCTCCCTTATCGTCATCCCTTTTCTCAAAAAAATTGAATTGATAAAATTATCCAAGAATTGTTAAAAGCATGTGTTATCCATCCCAGTACAATCTCCTATTCTTCCCCTATTTCCATGTCCTCAAGAAGGAAGGCACTTAGCACATGTGTCCCAATTTTCATGTCCTTAACAAACTTGTCATCAAAAACAAATTTCCAATTCTTATAAAATATGACCTTCTGGATGAATTCAGTGGGGCTCAATACTTTACCAAAATTGACCTATGTTTAGGCTACCACTAGATACGTATGAAAGAGGAAGACATCCCCAAGACTACATTTCACATTCATGATTGCCACTAGGAGTTCTTGGTCATTCCCTCTGGTCTATGTAATTCCCCCTCCACCTTTCAATGTCTCATGAATCATGTCTTTCATCCTTTCCTCCATCACTTTGTGTTAGTTTTCTTTGATGATATTCTCATATATAGAAAAACATGTCTATCCCATATCACCCATGTATATCGAGTTCTCCATCTCCTCTCCAAACACCAACGTTTCCTCAAACCATCTAAATTTTCTCTTGGAATCTCTGGAGTTGAGTACTTGGGTCATATTGTTGGAAAGGATGGTGTAAGGGTGGATCCTAAGAAAATTAAAGCTATGTAGAATTGGAATCACCCTAAAACTTTTAAAATTATGCGTGGTTTCCCTCATTTAATAGGGTGTTATTGCAATTGTTTTTTAGAATTATGGAAACATTGTGGCTCCTCTCACAAATCTCCTTAAAAATAATGATTCCAATTGGACTCCAAAAAATGATCAGTCCTTGCAAGCCTTGAAAGATGTTATATGCACTACTCCTATACTAGCCTTACCTAACTTCACCAAGACCTTTGTTTTGGAATGTGGTGCATCCAGGAAAGGAATCAAGGAAGTCCTCATACAATATGGGTGACCTTTGGCTTTTACCAACAAACAATTTTCAAACTGATATTTGGGCCAATCGATTTATGAAAAGGAAATGTTGGTTATTTTGCACGCATTGGATCTCTGGCTCCCTTATTTATTGGGAAAATATTTCCAAATTAAAATGGATCATCAAAGCCTCAAGTACTTCTTGGAATAATAAATTTCATCCCTGGAGAAACAAAAATGGGTGACCAATGTATTTGGATGTGATTATGATATTTTTCACAAGAAGGGAAAATAAAATGTGGTGGTTGATGCTATGAAATATGAAGACGAGGGGTCCCTCTTTTCCCTCTCATTCATTGTAGCATACTTTCTTCAAGGTGTTTGACATGAATGGTTTCAAGACCCCAAATTTCCATCCTAATACAAAAAACTTCAACAGGATCCACAAGCTACTCCAAATTACTCTTGGCACAATGAAGAGTTTCATTATAAAGGTCGCTTGTATTTAAGAAAAAATTTGTCCCTTAAACCCAAGGTGCTCTATGAGTTTCACGCTTCACCTACATCGGTCTATTTATGTTTTACCAAAACTTATGATTGGGTAATGATATTTCTTTTGGGATGGTATGAAACATGACATCCACACCTTTGTGGCTGAATTTGATACATGCCAACGCAATAAGGGCAAGACTGTCAAACTCTTGGTACACTCCAACAAGTTTCACTTCCACCTACTATTTTGATGGATATTTCCATGGATTTCATTGTTGGATAAAAAAAATCATGGAATACTTCATTTATCATGGTGGTAGTGGATCGTCTTTCCAAATATGCTCATTTTTGTGCTCTTCAACACCTATTCACAACATCCACAATGGCTCAAATTTTTACAGATAATATCTTTGAACTCGATGGAATGCCTCATTCTATTGTTTCTGACAATAATTCCACTTTAACCATCTATTTCTGGAAAGAACTATTCAGGCTCCAAGGAACTCAATTGCATATCAACACAATTGATCATCCCTAGATTGATGACCAAACAAAAGCGGTCAACAAGTGTTTGGAAACATATTTGAGGTGTTTTGCATTTGACAGACAACATCAGTGGGTCCAATGGTTACCCCTATTTGAATGGCGGTACAAAAATTCTTGTCATACTACCACTCACATGACTCCTTTTGAAGCAGTCTATGGACAAAAGCCACCATTGGTTCTCCCATACATGTTGGGTGTCTCCAAGGTTCAAGATGTTGATCACAATATTACTGTCTGCATGAACAATCCCCATACTCTCAAATACAATTTGGTAATGGATCAAAATCACATGAAGCAACAGGATAATCAGGTTCATTATAAATTTCAATTTACTGAAGGGGATCAAGTATTTCTCTGCCTCCAACCATACAAGCATACTTCACTCAAATCCCAACAATGTCAGAAACTTGCACCAAACTTTTATGGTCCTTATACTATTATCAAATGCATGGGGCTAGTAACCTATTAGTTATATTTTCCCAGTCACTCCAAGCTACATCCTTTTTTTCATGTCACATGCCTGAAGAAAGTGATTGGAACCAAATGCAATACCTAGACCATCATGTGAGAGTTGGATCAAGAAGGTTCCATTTGGTTGCAACCACAAGTTGTATTGAACTAGAGAGGGTGTTGTCTTTGGTAGTGCACCATCAATGAATTTTTGGTTCAATATGAGGATACTCCACTAGAATATACCACCTGGGAACTTTCTACCATTCAATAGCAGTTTCCTCATCTTAAGCCTTGAGGAAATGACTCTTTCTCATGGGGGCGGGGGGGGGATGTTAGGGACCTAACCCATCACATAGATATAATAATATATTTTCCATTTAACAAAGGTTGAAATTAGTTAATAAGGCCTAAATATATTTTCCATGTAAGAAAGGTCGAAATTATTTAGTAAGGCCTATTTAATAAATGTGAACAATTCAATGTAAGAAGACCTAATAGAATCTTGTGCTTCTAGAAATATCTTCCTCTAGAATGTTCTTTAGAATATAGAATTAGTATAAATACGAGTAGGAGACATGAGAAATACTGTCTTGAGAATTATTTTAATAGATCTTTGATCTACTAGAGGTTTCCCCCTCGAAGAGGCAAGTGAGCATTGTTTTCTTTGAATAAAGGATTATTCCTGGTGTTTCTCTTCTCATATTTTTTTGTTCCATGGATATATGTTGAATATTCATGTTTATGAATATTATACTACATCTGATACCTTACAACTACATTCATGATAGATCTTGAGTCTCTATGTGTTGCACAATACACTATATTTTAGATCTGGGTGTTGTGAGGAGAGATCTGTGAGAATCTCTACTGTAAGAATGGTTTGCACCACTGCTATTAACAAAATAATATGATTAGGGGCCTAAAAATTTATTTATGAGGATATATTTCATGTGATGAATGGATCTGTAATGTTGTTTCATATTATATTATTCTTTTCCTTTTTTGAATGTTATCTGAATGGTATCACAAATCAACTTAATATATAACTTATGGATCTGAATAGTATAGAAGTAGATCTCATGTTGCATTCTCTATAACTCCTTTCATATTTCAAGTATAGGATATGATTTGGGTGAGACATCCTTCCCTTGTGGAAGGTTGAATGTGCCAACATATCTAGACAACAGTGGTGAGTTTTTATTGGCAACTACTAAGAATCCTAGTCTCGATCTTGAGATAAAAAATTGTTTCGTTGCCATGATAGAGATTTAGAAGGAGTTTTTAGAGGATGCCTCATTGCATATATAATTATGATATTGAAAATTGGTGGGAAAGGAAGTGTGATGAATTCATAGTATAGGAGGCTGAGCTGTGGCACAAGAGTTATAGAGTCGCAAAATATTATTTTTTCTATTCAGAGCTTGTTAGTGACTAGTTTGAGATTTTTTGGATCAAGTTTCCTAAAGAGTTATTTCAGTGGTTAGATCGGTTGCAGGAAGCCCTGTAATACAAATATCGGGTCAAAAAGAGATACAACTGCACTACTGAAGGTCTAGCAGTTCTTCACTATTTGTATCATTAGATCTCATGAGTTGTAGACTTTTGGGTGCAAATTTTCTTGGAAGGTTACATTATTCAGTTCACGACAGAGAATCATCAATCCTTTTCAAAGGCTGAAGCAATATTCAGAGAAGGAGCTAGAGGAATAATGATGTGGAAAATATCTCTCTTGATCAAGGTCCTCTTGGTAGAAGAAGGAATGTTTCTTTTTCTTGTAGGTAACATGGAATCTTAAACCCCTCTGCTCGAGGGAAGGGTGTGTTGGATGTGGAACCTAACTATATCCTTGATTTATATGAAAGTATGCCTAGCCCCCTTCTTTTTAGGGTTCAAGGGCTATTCCTAAAATGAAGGGGGTATAGGGGGAACCTACCCCCCTGGTTGGGGGGCATGGGGGCCAGTAGGCCCCCATCTGTGGATTCGAGGGTGGAGCCCCTGAGTGAAAAGTTTTTTGGGAAAAATTTCCTTGTAAATTATTGTAATTTCATAGTCAATATGGACCATTCATTATAGGTCACAGATCTGATGGTAGAAGTTATGTTAGGGTTTTTTTTCCCTAGAAGGAAACCCTCTTTTATGAGGGAAATGTATTGCGATTGTGTATGAGTGTGATTATTGTATTCTAAGAGAGGAGACTGCAAGAGAAAGAAGAGGAAGTTACAACGGGTGTGTTTTACATTGTATCCCTTCATTTTGCTGGATAAAAAAAAGGAAAGACCTAGAAATTTCTCTAGTGGACGTAGCCCACACTGGGTGAACCATGTATATCTGTGTCTCTATTGTATTGTGTATCTTTTGTGTTTTATTTCTGCATTTGTCGTATTTTATTTCTCTGCGATTCTGTTTTTCTAACAAGGTGATTTATGGTAGGATTCATGAATTTAGTAGTGGAAGAGTCTCCTTGAGGCATGGGGAGTCGTCAAGAGAAAAGTGCACAAGATGAATGATCTCTGAGGAGGCTTACATTGGTGAGAAGAGGTGGTGGAAACATATTATAACAATGATGAAGAGAATTGATCCATTGTGAGAAGAGGTTGGCCTTGATGGAAATCATAGAAAGGATCTAGAAGAGTTGTGGAAGTTGAAGAGATGAGGAAGAATGGATAGTCAATGGTTGAAAGATAGAAGTGGTAGAAAAATTGAAGATCCCCATATAAGTTGATAGGAGGGAGAGTGTTTGAGAGAGACAAATGATGTTGATAGGAGTAGAAAATGTTTTTGATGAAGACGTGCTATCCCAAACTTCAGATAGAGTTGCAAAAGAAACTAAACCTAGTACTCTGAAAGACACAAGCATACATCAAGAGGATAATATAGCACTACACGAGAATGAGACCCCCCATATTAAAGAGATCTGTTTAGTAGGAAAAATATCTATCCCATATCCACTTATTCCCCAACACCATCAATAAAACTAGTATTTCTTATTTTTCAAAATCCTTCAAGTAGTTCTAGTTTTGCAAATTGATCAATAGTAGTAGCAAAAGTGTCGAAAGTTCTACAGTAATATCGCAACTAGGACCTTGTGCGTTTATTTTAGTAAGACCTATAAGTTTGGTTATGGTAACACAAACTACAAGATCCCTTACCCGATACCTTGATTTTTTGGGAAAGGGAGAAGAGGATGTTGAGAAACATTGGTTTATTTGTGAAGCCATCTAGAGGTCTTGAGGGACTCAAAAAAAAAAACGTTGGTTGAGTTTTAGACCACTTTGAGAGGTTGAGCTCTCAAATGGTACATAAATATCATTGAGCTAGGGATTCAAGGACAATATTTTACTCTGGTTAAGGTAAGACAAAGGTTTATTACATAATTTTGGTTTCCACAGTCCGAACAATGAAGTCTCTTTGAGTTGCAGGAGATCAAACAAAGAGATGGGGATTCTGCATGGGAGTACAGTAAAAAATTTAAAGATTCAATAGGGATGTTGGAAAACCCTATTCATGAATACCATCAAAGGGAGTGGTTTATTCAAGGGTTTCTACCTTTGAATCATATCCCCTTAACCCAACAAAGGATAAACTCTCTAGGAGAAGCATTGGAATAAGCCATCAAGATTGAGGCTATGAAAGGCTATCGAGGAAGCATGAGGGTTATGAGACCACTTGAAGATGCAAATATTTCACAACTTCATGGTAATATCTCTGAATTAACTGAGAATATCCAATATTTGACACTTCCAAAGGAAAGTCAACCCAAAGTATGGTGTACAAGATATTTTACTGAAGGTCATATGACGAATGAATGTCCAATATTGAGGGGTGAATGACCTTTGAGTAGTCCAATGGTGCCTCCAATAGTAGGAACAACTGGAGGAGTTGCACAATTTTCTACTACAACACTATTCATGGAATTGTTCAATATAACACCTTTTTTCATAATCAAGGGGGTAAGAGAAAGGAGTATTGTGGTCTTTGTTGAAGTCATGGGTACTCTCCATGACATTTTGCGATTATGAAAAAGTATACACCTACACCGAATACAATGTATTATGAGTTTCGTGGTTCACTAGCTCATAATACCAATCGATGTCATGCTCTGGATGCACTTGCAGATAGGTTGGATTAATCTATGTTCAGAGTGAATGAAGGATCTCAAGGGTTGGGAGGAGGTCGTTGAGATGGAGGGGGATATAAAGGAGAATGGACTAGAAGAAGATGACCAATTTGAATTGTGATGAATAGGGGCATCATGTGAGATATTTTCCACTTCCAAGAAGACCTCGATCTCAACACTAAATGAACAACACTCATGATACTGAATACTGCCTCGATTTGATGTCTAAATGAGAAGATCGAGCTAGAGAAAGAGGAGAAAATTTGATAAATTATGAGTCTAGGGATGTAGCTGAAGGAAGGGGGGCTAACAATAATATCATTACCAAAAGAGGAGAAAAGACTGGTATTGATGCATAAATTCCACATCAAATAAAAATTTAGAAGGTTGTGCCAAAAAACATTTAGTATAATCATATACGACAAAAGGAGTTCTTCAAGGATGCAGTAGAAATGTTCAGGTAGATGCCTAGTTCCTCAACACCTAAAGTTGTAGAAACTATTTTCAAGTTGAATCCCCATCAACCAAGGATCACCAGAGAATCATCTACTCATATGAGATGTTTCAGTAAGTCACAAAAAGCTGTCAATAATTGGTTTCAACCATTTTCTGAAATTTTAGACAATGGGAATTTCACTAATAAGTTGTGGAGCACTTTCAAATTGGCCTTGGGAGCTGAAGGAAATACAGAGAAATTTATTGCTACTAACCTCCCTAAGAGAAGTGCAATTATAGTCCAAAGAAGAAAGAGGTGGACAGGAAGTGAATTCAAATTGAATGTCGAGATATATGATTATGATATTAAGGATGTTATACTAGATATAAGCTATTATGTTAATATTTTTCCAGATAAACGTGGGAGGAAATGGGAAAACCCAAGCTACTTTATTCCCCTATTCAATTGTGGATGGAAAATTAGTACTGCATCTTTCCAGTTGGGAGGCTACAAAATGTTGAAGTGGATTTAGCTGGTGTCAAAACAATATATGACTTTGAATTTATTGAAATCATGAGAGAAAAAGATATGTATCCAACTTTGTTAGGTATTTACTAGGCCTATGAGAACTATGTTGTTATTGATATTAAAAAGGAGACCATAACCTTTGAGTCTGATGGAATGAAAGTCACACAACCATTAGATCCCTACCAAGGCCCATGACTACAAATGATAACATGGAATAGGATGTCAATCATTTTTATACAATGACTTCAGAGAAATGAGATGATTATATTAACCCTACTGCATATGGATCAATGAGATGGAGGAGTGTTCAATCTGGGGATGCATATTCTGAAGCCGTGTTTTATAATAGGAAGTAAGGAAGGTATGAAAATTTCCCCAGGAATTACGCTATTGTTTGTTCAGTCAGCTGGATTAGGACAAAGCTTAGGGAATGTCCAAATTATGATGGGACTTCATATTTACACAATTTCCTTGTGGATATGGAGTATATAGTTGTGGAAGAGCAATAGATTCCATCTCCAGGTATAACCTTGAAATCTACTCTTGCTAGGTTGTGGGATAGTCACAAGGAATCTGCTTATTTTTTGGATGAGGTTAATCTTTTATACGGTATTGTTTCCTTCCTCCATCACAAGGAATTCAATCAAGTGGATATCGGAAGAGGAAAATTATGATGTTAACTCTACAAACATATGATGGTCTATCTGATATAGATGAGCACATTGAGCATTGTCTTAAAGTATGGAGAATTGTGCAATTTCCCTCTCAATTCTGGGTACACTAGTTCTTTTATTCTCTATGAATGGTTCCAAAATATTAGTATGTGCATGGAGAAACCAGATGAAAACTTGCATGTTGGAAGATATTCTAGGGTCAATTTTTCCATGATTTCTCCTTTTTTGGTAAGTCTTCTGAAATTACTATAGTACTGCAACAAATAAAGAAAATGGTATTCACTAATGAATTCAAGCAGCAATACTCACCTATAATATGTCATGAGAATTAATATCTTCTTCAATATAGTTTGTATCCAACCCCCTCTAGAATACCTATGTCTTGTAGCAAGGTTAACAAGGATCCTGAAGGTCCTGATAACTTGGAAGAGATTAGACATTTGACCTTTAAGGAGTCTACAGGAACAAGAGAAGTAAGGGATACTCTATCAAGTGATACCAGTAGCTCATATGCTCAACCTATGAAATTGTAGAAAATAAATATTAGAAGTGAAGAGAATCCCAAGTTTTTTTATGTAGGAGATTATTGGGATGAACAGACCATGACAAAAATCTAGGATTTGTTGCAAGAATATGAAGATTTATTTCCAAATTTTTTCTTAGAATTAAATGGAATTAAAGGAGACCTGGGAGAAATGAAAATATAAATGAAAATTGATGCTAGACCTGTCAAACATAGACCTTCCCAAATGAAACCTATAATCAAAGAAAAATTCAAGAAGGAGATTGGCATGATGCTTGAAGCTAGGTTAATATTTTATGTGGATGAGTTGGAATGGATTAGTCATATTTTCATACAGAGAAATAAGGATACATTTGAAATAAGAGTATGCTTGGAGTATATATTTCCGAAGGAGCACATAGGCTTACTACGGTTAATGTTTGACCATTGCAGGAAGTTACAGATCTCACTAACTCTAAAGAAATGTATTTTTTTCATGCCTTTTGGGAATTTTTTGGGACATATTATATGAAGGGAAGGATTTTTCGTTGATATTGAAAAGGTTTATATTATTCTTAATATTCTTTCTCCCACTACTTCTAAGAAACCATGGTCCACTCAGGTTCATACTGGGTATTATCGTCGGTTTATCAAAAATTACACAAGCTTAATTGTCCCACTGGAGAAGTTGTTGAATAAATCTGAAGACTTCAATTGGAACCCCGGGTGTGATCAATATTTCAACATTCTCAAAGAAAAGCTAAGTAATTCTCCTATTTTGATATATCCTTATTGGAAGATGGAATTCCATGTTCATATTGATGCTTCTAGCATTGCTTTATGTGTTTTCCTTGCACAACTTGGTGATGGAAATATGAATCACCCTATTTATTTTTCTAATAGAAATATTTCATGGGCTGAGCACAACTATACTACCACTGAAAGAGAATGTTTGTCCATGATCTTTTCTCTGCAAAAGTTTAAAAACTATTTGTTAAGAGGTCATTATAAATTTGTTACTAACCATTCAACTTTGAAATATCTGGTCAATAACCCTGTGTTAGAAGGGAGGATTTGTAGGTGGTTGTTTATTTTTCAGGAGTTTTCCTTTGAAGTTGTTCTGAAGCCAGGAAAATTGCATGTTGGTCCTGATCACTTATCTCAAATAGAGTTAGGAGAGAGTGGCAGAGCTATAGATGAACAAATCCAAGATGCACATCTCTTTAAAATTGAGGCTATCCTAGATTATCTTTCTGATATTGCATTATTTCTAACTATTAGTATTGTTCCTGATGGATATTCCACAGCATATAGGAAGCACCTTGTGGTATGAGAGACAAACTATCAAGATGGTACTATCCTTATAATATGTGTACTTTATCATGAGCATCTTGAGATATTATGGGAGTGTCATAGTGGAGTTATGAGAGGGCATGTTGGAGGGAAGGAGACTCCATAGAATATACTTCAAGATGGTATATGGTGGCCAACTATGTTGAAATATGCTAAGTATTACACCAGATCATGTAATGTATGTCATATATTTGGTAAATCTTCACATAGGTGCTAGAGGGGAAAACCCCCCTTTAACTACCCCAAGGCTTAAGATGTAGACAAAGTGAATAACCATCTAAAAGTCAATCAATTCTACTCTACCCAAAAAATACCAAAACTAATGTAAAGAAGGAAAATAGAGAAGAGATCGGGTAACTATACCTTTGATCCCACGTCTAGTGATGATATCCTCAAGCTTGGAAGTTCCATTGACTGCAAATCTCCTCCCAAGGTTGAACTGCATCCAAATATAGACAAACGAGAACTACAAGTATGTTATTATATCCATAAGTTAGGGTTAGATATTAAATTCTAAGTATAAATAAATGAAAATATTC
>JZKD02S0250378.1:858602-878892 GCA_000966675.3 Picea glauca
GAAAAAAAAAGAGAATATTCAAAATATATATTACTTGTTTATATATATATATATATATATATACTTGTGAAAAACAAGGAAGATTTCCCTCTACTTATAAAAAATATGTGGATCCCTTATTAAAAGTTAATGGGATTATTCAGGGAAAGAATATCAACATTGCTATTTGCTCGACCGCTAGGAAAAATCACATTAACGTTGACCTGGCAAACCAATTAATGGTTTTAGAGCGAAATATAATTGAAAATGACATGTGTCTTTCCAATGAGAAATATGACATAAAGAACCTACAGCTGTCTATGGGCGATTACAAATTCATAGCTGAATTCAATGTCGTGTAAATCTATGAAGACAGTGTTGATATAATTCTAGGGTCAACTTGGGTAGATACATTGGGTACTTTTATTTTCAACACAAGGAGAAAGTTTTTGACATTTTATTATAAGAAGAAGAAAATCACATTACAGGACGCTACAATGAAGTCAATTTCAGAAGATCCATCATCAGAAGACCTGAAGGACATATCAGAAGTGATCCTTTCAGATAACCATAAGTCAATAAAAACGTTGCAAGATCAACAAGAAGAATGTGACAAAATCATCATTGAAAAAGACAAAGAGATTTCTCACCTACGAAATCATAATCAGAAACTACTTGCAAAAATCATGAAATCCAAGGAGAAGAAGCAATGTTTTCAAAAGTTCAAACAAGAAAATCAAGGTCTCAAAGAGAAATTAACAGAAAAAGAGGGAGAAAGCTCCTACCTAAGGAACCTTAATCAGAATTTACTAGAAAAAATTAAAATCTTAAAGGATGAAATAAAAAACAATCTAGAATCAAAAAATAAAGTCGCTAAATTAGAATATGAAGAAGAAAATTCACACCTAAGGGTTCATAATCAAGATTTATTAACTCAGATTAAAAATTTGAAGCATGATATGAAGACTTTACAAGAAAAGTTAGATTGCAAAACATCATTAGTCGATAAGGAAACGATGACAGACCCAATCAACCTTACAACTCAAAAGGAAGAAAATCCAGTTGATGTAAATATGTTTTCAAATGTCGAGGTACAAACAAGCCAGAAATATCAAGAAGACTCAATTCCAAAATTTAATCAACAAAAAGCTATAAGTATACGAAGTAAGGATCGAGTTGCAAGGATGCCTTATCAACATCCTAATCACAAAAATCAATACCTTAGCCAATCCTTGTATCAACAAAAACTATTGACCAGTATGTCGAAGAATATTACTTCCACTACAAGAAATGCTCAAAATATAAATTATCATGGGAGTCTAAATACATCAAGTTCCTTCCAAGAACCCTATAAACTCCCCATGTAGAATATCGAATTAGGATGGGCAAACTCCTTTACAATGCGATAATTTTGCTCAGCACTTAGAAGATCCTATCATCTTCGATCCTCAACAATTACTAACTCAATAATGAAGAAGCATGAGACAATAATTACAAGCTAGAGCAAGAGATAAGTCTTCCATAAAGTATGCTTTGAGGAAAAATCATTTTTAAGGGGAAGGCAATGTTATGAACATAAATATACATAAATAGATATTCATAACATAATAATTAATTAATAAATAATTATTATTAATAATGAAAGGACATGTCTCAAAGGACATGACTATTGATTAAAGGCACCCCTATGTGGGTATATAAATGAGCCCTCATTCTCAATTGTAATCATCTTATCTATTCATATATTATTTACAGTCCTACATGGATTACTTTGTATATTCCAAGTATTTTGGATAACTCTTGTGTGAGCGAGCTTTGTTCGTCTCAGGAACATCCAATAATAAACTTAGAAACAGAATCAAGTGATCACCAAGCCAGGAAAAATGAAAAGGGGGTCAAAAAGTGGCAAAAAAATGCCAAAAAAGTGTATAAATAGAAGATGACAACTCATTTTTACCATTGCAATTCGAAAATTAACCAAAAGGAGAAAAAACCCTTTCCTAAAAAAGTTGATTCTAAGAGCTTCAATAGACGAAACAAACTTCTACTTAGACCAAGTACAAAATCATCCCTCTTGCATTTCCATACTTCATTGATGCATTGTTTTTATTTTTGAGCAGGCACGCTCTCTTAAAAAGAGCGTCCCTGTGTGTACGTGAGATGTCCAAGGGCAGCGCACGTATGTACTTAGGAAGAAAAAAATATTCCTGCATACATACACGACTGTGTCCAATACAACCCACGTACACCCTTACAAGCTTGGAAAAATAAAAAATGCAAGTACTAAAATTCCTCCGTTTTGCCATGGAATAGGATGTATGTCCACTAGAGCGAGAGGTAGGATGAGGATATCGACATTATGGTCGAAGAGGTCCCTGCAGCCATGGCCACACTAAAACAATGTGGGCTATGGAATTTCTTCCAGTGTCCATTTTTTAGGGCACAACCCAGATTACTCAATGCTCTCGTTGATTATTGGTACCTGGATGTAGAGGAATTCATGTTAGAGAGTCATTCCTTGACTCCTACGACTGAGGATATCTACTTCCTAACTGGCCACTTAAGGAGAGGGGAACCAGTTAATCTAAGTACATTTCCCCCTGGGCCTTTCAACATTGAGGATTACATCTAGATGTATTGTGAGGATGGCACTAAGAAGGTAGGTTCTTAGGTGTCAATTCTGTTAGCAACATTTTTGGTATTAGGGCATGAAGGTACACAGGTATGCAAGATTTCTTGGAAAGCGCCCAAGTGCAACACAGAGGACCCCCTTTTCAGTTACAATTCGAGCGAGTGGGCGAAGTTTTGTTGACGGCCGTTGAGATCCACCTATAAAGCTGATCAATGGTTGTCGGGATTTTGGAACTATGGAGTTGCCCCAGGGTTAATGCAAGAGATAGCTCCAATAATTCAAGTCAATTCTGGGTCGTCCAATCCAAATTGAGACAGGTGGCTTCCAGTCGGTGTATCAGGAATCGGAGTTTCAGGAAACAGAGAGCCTCCCGTTCGCTGTAGTTGAAATCGTCGATCGGCGAAATGCCGAAAGCACCTTTGGAGCCGAGCCCACGGTCCTAGCACCAAGTCACTTGAAGCGAGCATGTAGACGAGGGTGGCTCCCTTTTAAATATCGAATGCCCCCTCGTCCATTCATCCTAAGGACGCGTGGCGCAAGATCTGGCCTCGTTGGCATTCATCATTCGGGAGTTCATGGGGTGAGAGTTTCATGTTGTTCAACATCGTGAAACCATGAACCCCGATAGCACAGAAAGCACCGAAACTGGGGCCCGCGACATCACGAGCATTTTTTAGCAGTCCATCTAAAGGGGACACCTTGCAGTAAATTGAGCCATCTCAACGTTTCGGCCCTCGCAACTCCAAAATGCAAAAAGTAGCTACCTTATGTTCTGATGCGTGAGGTGCTAGGAAAGTCCTGGACCCGGGCCCACGGTATCGTCAGGAGAGCTAAGATTCGTCAGATATAGAGGGACACGTGGTGCTAGATTAAGTCATCTCATCATATCGCTCATCGCAATTTCGATCAGGAAGGATCAGCCCCTTCATAGTCAAAAACGCTGAAAGCACCTTGGGAATAGACATGAGGTCACAGTGCATGGTCACTTGGAGGAAGAAAGAAGCTGCATAAAAAAGGTCGAAGGCGCCGAGTTTAGTTACAGAAGGGATCGTCGCGATCTACAGGCACCATTGGATCTGACATCCATATTGTTTCTCTCTTGGAGTAAATGATGGCAAGAGCGGGTGGTTGAAACCTCCTTTCATTCATTAAGTGAGGGAATGGAGGGTCTGGCAAGCCGTCTGCCCGAAGAATTCCTGTATATTGATTTTTTCGAAGAAACCATGCTGAAGTCCTCGACTCGACAAAGAAGTCTGTGCATGCTAGCCCAACACTTAATGGCTCAGCTACCCTCCTTGCAGGATCCATGCGTAGTTAATATGGCGCTTAAAGAAAGATATCAGTACGAGTTTGAATGAAGGGACACCAAGATTTGGGAGACTAGACACGCCTCTATGAGGTGGATCTTCCTGAGTATATAAACTCAGTCTTTGTATTTTTGTAAGGATCGATGGTTGAGAAGAGATCCCGGTTGTAAAGCGTTAATGAAGCACTGATACTCTGGTTATGTATAGACTTTTGAGACTTCTTGCCTTATGAATGCTAGTTTCTTTTACATATTTGTTATACTGTGTTATAACAGCTCAGAATTGGAGGGTCCAGTCGAGTTGTAGCTGTTATAGGATGATGTTGGATAGGATCACTGTAGTAGTTTCATTGTTCTAATCAGTCCTTGTGTTTTTCTTAGCGCTGAGTGACTTGGAATTGGAGGATCCAGTCAAGTCCCCTTTTCAGTATCTTGAGACCCTAAACCAAGAGGATCTTGCATTCTGAGTCTTTCTTCTACAAACTGCTGAAATCCCATAGCCCAAAGCTATTTGTTCACCTTTCTTACTAAGTCTTCCACCTACTCATCTTTTAATCAACCCACTGGCTGAATTTAGATCAAGACCTCCTTTGTTCCATACATGCTAGGCCCAGTCCCTGAATTAGAGTGATATCTCCTCGAGCCTTTATCTCCATTTGATCATCCCTTTATAAACAAATCGTGACATTAAACTGATGGGTGTCGGGCTCTGCTCCTGCAAGCAATACAGGAGTGACTTCCAACGCTAACATTTCCAGTGCCGTTGTTGGGGACGAAGTTGAATATTTTCCCCGGGATTGAACGACAACGATTAACTAATTCTGGAGGTGCATCATATATCAGAATTATCAAGATTGTTTCTATGCACCTGGCAACTCCATCGTGACGACTCTTTTGGGGAGAAACTACTCTATTAATTGTGGCTTTCAGAGGCAGGCATATGCGGTCTCATCCACAGTTGCCTCTAGCTATGCCTGAAATAGATCTAGAAGTGGTGCTCAGAAAGGGGAAGGCCTCTGAATAAGAAGCGTCCACCACTCGATCAGGTAATCCGCCATATCCTTCTTTGGGAACTCCTTTTTCTCCTCCTCATTTTCTCGACAGACCTGTTTCCGAAGTTTCCCATTTCTTAAATTTCGGGAGTGTTCCTGTTGAGTTTTCCCCTCTTGGTGAGGGACCGAAGGGATGAAACCTTGTCACTCCCCTCTTCCCTGAAACTGTGCCTTGGCGCAGACTCGAAACCGCAGAATATTTCCCCACTCCTATCTTTACCACTCCTGCACAAAGAAAAACACCTACTGACTTGAACTCGTTAGCCTTCTCCTTAAATCCACTCTTGTTTCCCACTCCACTTCGGGACTCATTCCCAGTAGCCCCTTCGCGAACTCCTTCTCCTCCCCGCTCTCCTCCACCTAATATTCCTATGGCCAATGCTAATCCCCCTCTGAATAGAATGGATTCCATAGTCACTACCAGATATGCCCCCTTAGTTCTACCCCATCCTATGAATCCTCCTCTTACTAGGGATTACTTGAAATACATGCCCAAGTTCACTGGGGAAGGGGACATGACTGCCAAAGAGCACCTGGCTGCTTTCTATATTTATGTAGACAACCTCAACATTGAAAATGAAGATGTCTGGATGAGAGTCTTCATCCAGAGCCTGGATGGTGAGGTGAGGAAGTGGTTTAGAGGATTGGCTCCAGGGTCTATTGCTGGGATTGAAGCTCTAGATAGTGCCTTCCTGAGGCAGTGGGGAGATAGGAAGGATTTCATGTATTACATGACAGAGTTCGGGTCTTTGAAGAATATGGAAGGAGAGTCTGTCTCTGACTTCTCCAAAATATTTAATAAGATGTATAACAAAATCCCTGCCGAGATAAAGCCTTCATAAGCCTCAGCAAAGATTTCGTATGCTAGCGCGTTCGGCCCCGATTTATACCTTTTGTTGAGAGAAAGAAGAGCCACCTCCTTAGCTCATATACAAGATGCAGCCATAGAGGTGGAATCCAATGTGTTAGCAACTGACATATTGAGGAACAAGGCCGACGCAGACAGAAGAAAAGGAAGGTCGGAAGCCTCAACTTCTGGATCATTGGTGCTACACCCTCAAATAGATGAACTGACCAAGATGGTGAAGTCTCTGTCCGCAGAGATGGAGAGAATGAAAGTGGAAGGGAGGCAAGCATACAAGGGCCCTCAGAACTCCAAAAACAAAGGAGGTTTCAGGAAGCCAAACAATTTTACTCCCTCGACTATGCAGAGAGAAAGGGGAAGAGACAGAGATGACCAGAAAATTCACGCCCCTTTTCAAAACAATTTCGTGACTGAGGAAGAACAAGAAGGAGCAGAGGAACTTGATCCTAAAATCCATTTCTTCAGAGATACGCCTCCTTTTCCTCATCTCACTCAATCAACATACGAGGAGTCTCTCATGGACAGTCAACTAAATGAATTGAGCAAGGGAGACAAGCCTAGTGGCAGCCAAGGAAGATATGATCTGAGGTCTAAAAAAGGGACAGTAGCACTTGATGTTCCTAAGCATTCCGCTAGAATAGAGAAGCCTGCTTATGAGGTAGTGGACAACAATAGAGGTAAGAAGGCTCAACCCCTCTCTCCTATTGTCCAGAGTCATGTTCCCGAAATAAGAGAAATTCCCAAGCTTACATCTTCTTTTAATTTTGAGCATGAAATTCAAAAAGTTAGAGTCCCTGTGCCCCTAACCAAATTGATTAAACATGAAGGGTTCAAGAAGTGCTTCTCTGAGATTTTGCAGTCTGAAGCCTCATCCCCTCCCGTAGACTCAATAAACTTCCAAGATGAAAGGCCAGCAGTTGTCCTAGGCCCCATGGTAGAAGATAGAGATGATTCATCCCCTCCTTTCTACACATCCTTGAACATACATGATAAAGTGCTACACAACTGCTTGATGGAATCAGGGGCTTCTCACAACCTCATGCCCAAAACCGTCATGAAAGAATTGGGACTAGAAGTCACCCAAGCCTATCATGACCTCTATTCCTTTGACTCCAGGAAATTTCAATGTCTTGGGGTTATCAAAGACCTGGTCGTGACCTTGTTTCAGCTACCCATGAAAAGTGTGGTCATGGATATTGTAGTGGCCGATGTTCCCCCCATGTTTGGCATGCCTTTGTCAAGGTCTTGGATTAAGAGACTTGGAGGAATGTTACAGATGGATCTCACATATGCCACCATTCCAGTTTTCGGAGGGGAACACAGGAGGTTGTACAGGGAATCCCAACTAGCCTACATAATCAGTGATGAAGCCAACCCAACCAATCATCCCATCTTCGCCTTGGAAACTGATTTAGGTTCCAGTTTACTACAGCTCGCCCATGCCCCCGAGCCTCCACTGAAACTCAAAAAGCAGCCCACTGCTCCCCATGAATTTCCTCCCTCCATCACTCCAATTTGGAAAATGTTTTTTGATGGATCCTATTCCTGAGAAGGAACTGGAGCTGGGGTGGTTTTTGTGTCACCTGCTCAGGAAACCACATCTCTGTCATAGAAATTAGAATTAGAAGCTACCAATAATGTGGCAGAGTATGAAGCTCTTGTCCCAGGGTTAAGAGCCGCAAGGGAAATGGGAATTCATGAGGTAGTAGTGTTTAGTGATGTAGAATTGGTGGTCCAACAGATCGAAAACGCTTATCAGGCTAAGCATCCTCGACTCAGAAGCTACAGAAATGAGGTGTGGGACCTAGTTAACAGTTTCTTCTCATCATTTAACATTTCTTTCATCCCAAGAGAGGAGAACACAATGGTAGATTCCTTGGCTACATCAACAAGAAATTTCAAAGTACCCTTGCCGCCCAAATTTAGGTATGATGTAGAAGTGAAATACAGGCCCTCCATACCTAACAACGTCAAACATTGGAAGGTGTTTGAGTATGATCTCGAGATCAAGAATTTTTTGGAGACTATCGAAGAATTTTCAGAGATGCATATCGACTAAGATTCTGTCTCTAAGGAAGGGTTTGATGGGGGTAAGTTGCTGAGTAAAATAGCAAAGCATGACATTATTCAGCTGCCTAGCAATCACATTCTGAGGGGACTAGTCCCATTAGAGAGATTGTTCGATGGGAATGATGTGGCAGTAAAGGGTAGAGTTTCAGGTGATGATTCTGACATAGATGAGTGCAACATTGGCACCCCAGAGGAGCCTAAGTTTGTCAAGTTGTCAAGGAGTTTGACCAAGGAGCAGAGGGTTGGATATACCGAGTTGCTGAGAGAGTTTTCTAATGTGTTTGCATGGACCTACGAAGACCTCAAGACGTATGACACATCAGTCATTGAACACAAAATCCCACTGAAGGAAGAGGCTAAGCCGTTCAAGTAGAAGCTGAGATTGATAAATCCCATGTTGCTGCCTGTCATGGAGAAAGAAGTGAAGAAGATTCTAGATGCCCAAATCGTTGTCCCCTTGAGGTATTCCGATTGGGTGGCCAATTTGGTCTCGGTAAGGAAGAAAAGTGGGGAAATCAAACTCTGTGTTGATTTCAGGAACCTGAACAGGAGCTCAATGAAAGACAATTATCCCCTACCCAACATGGATCACATATTGCAGAAGGTCACTGGCGCATCTAGAATATCCATGATTGATGGCTTCTCTGGTTACAATCAGATATCAGTCATGCCTAAAGACAGGGAAAAAACAACCTTCACCACTCCTTGGGGCACATTCATGTATGCCAAAATGCCTTTCAGACTGATGAATGAAGGAGCAACATTTCAGTGAGCCATGGACATAGCCTTCATCAGGGAGAAGGAACAGTTCATGGTAATCTATCTAGATGACATCATGGTTTTCTCCAGGACAAACAAGGAGCACTGCTACCATTTGAAGAGGGTTTTCCTGAAGTGTCGAAGGTTTGGCCTATCTTTAAACCCTAAGAAATCCTTGTTCGCTATGAAGGAATGGAAGCCATTAGGCCATATAGTGTCAGCAGAGGGAGTAAGGATTGACCCTAGTAGGGTGGAAGCACTTCAGACCCTGTCACTTCCCAGATCTAAGAAGGAAGTTCAGGCCTTTTTGGGGAAGATAATTTTTCTAAGGAGATTTGTCTCAAATTTTGCTGAGTTGGTTAAGCACATCACAGCCATGCTCAGGAAGAGAAATGAAGTAAAATGGAATACCGAACCCAGGGAATATTTTTTCCAAATAAAGAGGGTGTTGACTAAGGCACCCGTGCTAATCAGTCCCGATTATTCTAAAGATTTCCTGATTTTTTCTTTCTCTTCCTATGATACAGTAGCAGCAGTCTTGTTACAGAAAAATGAGCAAGGGTGAGAGAAACCTATTGACTTCTATAGAAAGGCATTGAGAGATGTAGAACTCTGGTACGAGGCCATGGAAAAGTAGGCCTATGCCCTAGTGAAAGCTCTCAAAGCTTTCAAAGTCTATGTCTTCCACTCAAAAATCACTGCATATGTTCCTTCGGCCTCTGTGAAGGACATTCTTATACAGCCTAACATAGATGGAAGAAGAGGTCAGTGGATTGCCAAGATCCTAGGGTTTGATCTGGAGATCAAGCCCACCAATTTGATAAAGGGGCAGGGTTTAGCCAAGTTGTTGGATGAATCCAATTGCAATAATTTAGAAATTAACTTCATCAATGAGTAAGATGAGTCATCCAACAAGTGATTCCAGGGTGCCTTATCACTAGCAACATGCACCTGGTACAAGGACATCTTTTTTTTTCTGCAAGAATTGAGGCCTCTCGATGGAATGGAAAAGAGCAAGGTGAGAGATTTAAAGCTCAAGGTGGTAAGATATTGCCTCATCGACCAAACCTTGTACTGGAAAGACCCTTTAGGGGTACTCCTAAGGTGCCTGGACCCACAAGAAGCTCAACATGTTACATTTGATTTCCACAGTGGCCTTTGTGGGGGGCATCATTTCTGGAAGACAACAACCCGTAAGATCCTCCGAGATGGGTATTACTGGCCCACTTTATTCCCTGATGTCTGCAGAGAAATCAGGGCTTGCATCAAATGCCAGAAGTTCTTAGGTAAGAAGAAGCTCAAACCTTTGCCATTAAAGCCTATAGTGGTTTCAGCACCCTTTCAGCAGTGGGGATTGGACTTTATTGGGGAGATTCATCCTCCCTCAAGTGGCCAACACAAATGGATCCTCACTGCGACAGATTACTTCACCAAATGGATAGAGGTTTTTCCCACCAGAAGCACTTCCCACAAAGTAATTATCAATTTCCTGGAGGATATCATAGCCAGATATGGCTGCCCCAGCAGAATTGTCACTAATAATGCCTCTCCCTTTTGGTCTAAGCCTCTAATCAAGTTCTGCAAACAGTACGAGATTTCACTGATTCACTCTACTCCCTATTATCCTCAAGGAAATGGACTGGCAGAATCTTCCAATAAAAGTCTGATCAAGCTCATTAAGAAATTATTGGAAGACAATAAAAGGGCATCGGATTCAAATCTCAAAATTTCTCTATGGGATGATTGGGTGACAACGAAAAGGTCCCTCGGCATCTCACCTTTCCAACTAGTTTACGGGACAAAATTTGTTTTCCTACTCATCTCTCTTTGTCTGTCGCGAAATTCCTCCAGGACCTAGAAGGAGAGCCTGACCATATGATCAGAAGGATTCATCAGATGATGGAAGTCCAATAGGACAGGGAACGGGTCATGAACAGGGCCTACAATCATCAGTAGAAGATCAAGCAGGCTTTTGACAGGAAGGGCAGAAAGAAAGAATTCAAGCAGGGTGATCTGGTGCTCAAATGGGATTCACTCAGGCAAGATAGGGGAAAGCACAGTAATTTTGATGCCCTCTGGTTTGGTCCTTTCAATATCCTTGAAGTATCTTCGAACAACACTTACAGGTTACACGATCTGGAAGGAGAATAAGTTTTTAGTGGCCCAGTGAATGGGTATTTCTTGAAAAAATGTTTTCTATGAGTCGCAGTCGGCTCTTTTGTTTTTGTAAATATTGTTTTTGTTTTCAGCTTAATAAATGACTCCATAGCCCAACAGCAGGGAACTGAATCTGCAAAATTGTTCTTAGAGCATCACAAGGACAAATCTATCCCCCATGGAGCCTAATGTTAGCAACATTTTTGGTATCGGGGCACGAACGTACACAGGTCTGCAGGATTGCCTAGGAAGCATCCAAGCGCAACACAGAGGACCCCCTTTTCAGTTACAATTCAAGCGAGTGGGCGAAGTTTTGTTGAAGGCCACCGAGATCCACCTATAAATATGATCAATGGTCATTGGGATTTTGGAACTATCAAGTTTCCCCAAGGTTAATGCAAGAGACAGCTCCAATAATTCAAGTCAATTCTGGGTCGTCCGATCCAAATTGAGACAGGTGGCTTCCAGTCAGTGTATCAGGAATCGAAGTTTCAGGAAACATAGAGCCTCCCATTTGTTGCAGTTGAAATCGCCGATAAACGAAATGTCGAAAGCACCTTTGGAGCCAAGCCCATGTTCCTAGCACCAAGTCACTTCAAGCAAGCATGTAGACGAGGGCGGCTCCCTTTTAAATATCGAATGCCCCCTCGTCCATTCATCCTAAGGATGCGTGGCACAAGATATGGCCGCGTCGACATTCGACATTCGGGAGTTCATGGGGTGAGAGTTTCATGTTGTTCAACATCGCGAAACCCCGAACCTTGACAACACCAAAAGCACCGAAATTGGGGCCCACGACATCACGAGCATTTTTCAGCCATCTATCTAAAGGGGACACCTAGTAGTAAAGTGAGCCATCTTGGATTTTCAGCCCTCGTGACTCCAAAACGCAAAAAGTAGCTCCGTTATGTTCTGATGTGCGAGGTGCCAAGAAAGTCCTGGACCCAGTCCCACGGTATCATCAGGAAAGCTAAGAGCTGTCAGATCTATAGGGACGTTTGGTGCCAGATTAAGTCATCTCAGCATATCGCTCATCACAATTTCGATCAGCAAGGATTAGCCCCTTCATAGTCGCGAACGCCGAAAGCACCTTGGGAATAGACACGAGGTCACAGTCTGTGGTCACTTGGAGGGAGAAAGGAGATGCATAAAAAAGGCCGAAGGCACCGAGTTTAGTTACAGAAGGGATCATCGCGATCTCCAGGTGCCATTGGATCTGACATCCATACTGTTTCTTGCTTGGAGTAAATGATGGCAAGAGCGGGTGTTTGAAACCTCCTTTCATTCATTAAGTGAGGGAATGGAGTGTCTGGCAAGCCGTCTGTCTGAAGAAGTCCTGTATATCGATTTTTTTGAAGAAACCATGCCAAAGTCCTTGACTCGATAGAGAAGTCTGCGCATACTAGGCCAACACTTAATGGCTCAGCTACCATCCTTGCAGGAGCCATGCGTAGTTAAGATGGCACTTAAAGAAAGATATCAGTACGAGTTTGACTAAAGGGACACCAAGCTTTGGGAGACTGGACACACCTCTGTGAGGTGGATCTTCCTGAGTATATAAACTCAGTCTTTGTATTTTTGTAAGGATCAATGGTTGAGCAGAGCTCCTGGTTGTAAAGCATTAATGAAGCACTGATACTCTGGTTATGTATAGACTTTTGAGACTTCTTGCCTTATGAATGCCAGTTTCTTTTACATCTTTATTATACTGTGTTAGAACAGCTTGGAATTGGAGGGTCTAGTCGAGTTGTAGCTGTTATAGGATGATGTTGGATAGGATCACTGTAGTAGTTTCATTGTTCTAATTAGTCCTTTTGTTTTTCTCAGTGATGAGTGACTTGGAATTAGAGGATCCAGTCAAGTCTCCTTTTCAGTATCTTGAGACCTTGAACCAAGAGAATCTTGCATTCCGAATCTTTCTTCTGCAAACCGCTGAAAGCCCGTAGCCCAAAGTTGTTTGTTCACTTTTCTTAGTAAGTCTTCAACCTGCTTATCTTTTAATCAACCCACTAGCTGGAGTTAGATCAAGACCTCCTTTATTGCATACATGCTAGGCCCAGTCCCTGAGTTAGAGTGATATCTCCTCAAGCCTTTATCTCCATTTGATCATCCTTTTATAAAAAAATCATGACATTAAACTGATGGTTGTCGGGCTCTACTCCTGCAAGCAATCCAGGAGTGACTTCCGATGCTAACAGATTCACAAGATCACAAGTTTCACCATGTCGGTGATCCTATTGTTGATTGGGTGGATTACTATATCGTCGGCCCTACATCATGCCTCTCAGGCACACATGCATTGTGCCATTCATTGTCAAGAGGCACATATCTTTGACTGGATCACAACCATGCTTATGTGCATGACAAGATAGGTGACAGAGTGTCGGTAGCGTACCAACAAGAAATTTGGGTTTGGTATGATTCTATGTTTCTTCTTCTTCGAGAGGGGTCCTAGTATGAGTCCCAGAGACACTATAAAAGGGCATGTGGCCTCCTTCCTAGTGATATGAACATGGGGAGAATTGTTGCCAGGACAGGGAGGAGGGAGGACCATAGAGGCCTTTGATGATAATTTTTTTTACTAGTGGACATGGCAGATTTTGGCGATCGAGGACTACCCCTACAACGAGATCAAATTCTCCAGGGATACATACATGACCATGCCTCCCGGAGAGGAGCGAGGCAATATAGGTAAGATGTTTTTAAATTTATTTAATTTTTAATTGTTTTTATATATATCATTTTTATATGTGTACTAAGTATTAAATCTTGTATATCTTCTATGTACAGATGTGGGACCAGTGCACCCAACAGAATTCATAAGGAGTTGACAACATCCTCGACCAGAGGTAGGACCAACAGCCACAGGGGGACCTCTAGCTAGAGATAATGAGAAAGTTTTGAGATGAGTGGAGCACAAGCTCACTGCACTCACTCACACAGTACCCATGGCCAAGATCAAGGATCTCCCACCTTCCATGCAGCCTCATGTAGTGGGGGTTCCATGGATGTGGGTCCAGATATTCCAGTTTTTGGCCAATGCCATTGTGCATTATGGCAGGGCCAATAGGCCTCATGCTTAGATAGGATAAACTTTTGATGTGTCGAGGGAACCTTTTGTACATGTATTTTTTTGAGGGCATAATCCCAGCGATGTATACTGAACACTATTTTTGAGGCGTTCATGCCCACCTATGTACTCATGCACTTTTTGATATATATATACATATTTTTTTTCTTATGGATTACATATTTTACAAATGTATGTACATGTGTATGTGTGTGCTTTTCTTTTTATGTGTGTTCAACATGCCAATCTAATATTTGATTAGCTAGAGTATATGTCATATGATTAAATCTCCTAGGAACATGGATATACATAATATAATCAAAGTAATGTTATAAGAGACGTACCCTAAGGAAACATTCATGTAGAGTGGGATCATAAACATGGTAAACCCCATTTAACTCGGACACAACCAACTTAGCATCTAAGTAGACCCAGAGGTGATAAATGTCATGTGATAGGGTGTCATGAAGAAATTATATCACTGCACTGTATTCATCAACGTTGTTTGTAGCATCTCCTAGAAAAAAACCTCTGAAAGATAGCAACTGGCCTCTAGGTGTGAAAATCACCCAAGATGTGGAAGAAAGTATCTGAGTGTGTCAGATAGCATCATCTGCAAACCCAAAATACACCTCTGATTCACTTGACATCTGCCAAAATGAAAAAGAAGACATAAATAACTACACTTCCACAAAACAAAAAAGACAAAAACTATATAAGAAGCTATATATATGTACAAGAAGTCACCCAGGTGACCAACCTAAGAGTAATAATTCTTGAGGTAGAGCTGATTTCTAGGCTCTGCCAAGGCATTTCCTTCAAAATCAACCAGACATTAAGCACCTTTATTCAAGACCTCTTTCACAATGAATGGTATGAACCACATGGGTTTGAACTTGACTACCCCCAGGGGATATTTTTCTTGATCATAGACCAAGACAAGATCACCATTGAAAAAAATTGGAGGATGAATAGACTGGTCATACTGACACTTGAATCATTGCTTATGAGCCTCATTGGTCGAGTCTACATCATGAAACTGCTCATCGAGCTGCTCGAGATATAGTAGGCATTCCTCAAGTGGTGAAGTGTTTGGAAATAATTCCATTGCCAACTTTAAATAAGGAATTTAACACTCAATAAGTAAGACTTCTTCCATCCCATATACGATTTGAAATGATGAAAAAATGGTGGAATTATTCATAGACATTTAGTAGGCCCACAATGTTGAATACAACATTAAATGCCAATTTGAATTGGTAGAATTGATTGTCCACTGAATAATAGTTTTGAGAGACTTATTCATAGCTTCAACCTCACCATTTTCCTGTGGGTAATAAGGAAATGAATGCTCCTATTTAAACCCAAGATTTGACGCTAACTCAGTCATCATTTTGTTTTGGAAGTGACTGCCATGGTCAATGACAATCTCCTTTGGGATTCCGAACCTTGCTACTATCTGATTAAAAATGAAAAGAATCATTGTTTCACCATCATTTTTAAACGTTGGCATAACTTTGACCCACTTTGTGATGTAGTCTACTTCTATGATAATGTAACGATGCCCCCTGGATGAGGTCGGGTGACATGTAGTGAAGTCAATCCCCCACTTGGTGAAAGGATCAACAACAATGATAGGAAACATAAGAGAAGGATGTGCTCGCATCTTCTAACAAAAGATATGTCATGGGTGAAACTTCTTGATCACCTCAATGCAATCCTTTATTAATGAGGGACATAAGTAACCTGGACGTAGAATTGTTTGGGTTGTTTCCAACCTAAAAAAATGAATGCCACATGCTCCAGTGTGACAGACGTTCAAAACGAGCTATGCTTCTTCATGGATAAGGCATTGGAAAATAATGCAATCTACACCTCAACGATACAAAGTGTCATCGAGTATGAGATAGTTTCAAGCCTAATGTCAAATTCATCGATGCTCATCAAGGGAAGCAAAAGAGGGGCACTTAAAAGTATGGATATAGACTATTTTATCTCCATACCATGGGTCCAAAGATGCAATTAGAGAAAGATCTCATTTCGTAGGTGATTCTTCGGGCATGATATCACTATACTAGACTGGAAGCTCCGAAATAAGTTTGGGAAAGACCAACGACTTTTTGGATTTCACAGAAACAAAATCCAAGTCAAATTCCTGGAGTATTACAATCCATATACTAATATTTTAGCCAATGACTCATCATGTTAGCACATATTGGAAAGGGTTCATGATGGCAATGACAGTGGTCTTGCAAAGAAAATTGTAGTGATGGAACCATTGGACAGCATGAACTGCTGCCAAAGAAAGCTTCTCAACATGAGAATAGTTGAGTTCCATCCCAACTAGGCCTCAGCTAAGGAAATATAAAACATTCACTTTGAGCATGTCATCTTTTTGAACCAAGACCATGCCGATGTTCATTTCTGTAGCATCCAAATACAATAAGAAATCTCTATTATAATCAGGAGATCAGAGCAGAGGGGAAGACGTCAAGGTGCATTTCAATGCTTCAAAGGAGCACTGAGAAGCTTCATCCCAACATAATGGGACTCCCTTTTCCAAGAGATGCATAAACCCTTTTGTGATCTTGGTGTAATTCACAACAAAACATCGAAGAAAGTTCTCTTTTCTATGTAAGATTTGAAGCTAGGGTATTGTGAACGAGAGAGGCAATTGAACTATTGCCTCAACCTTGAGAGGATAGAACATGATCCCTATTTTAGAAACAATAAAACCTAAGAGATGACTTGACGTCATGCAGAAACTTCACTTGTTAGGGTTCAAGAGAACCCGATAGTAACAACATCGCTCAAATATTAGTTGAAGATGAGCTAGATGATCCGATATCTTATGAGAGCGCAATGTTAGATCATCGAGATATGCCTCAGATATGTGTCTAAGGTCATGAAAATAAAATGACATGGCCCGTTGAAAGGTGGATCCAACATTCTTCAGGCCAAAATGCATCTTAAGATACACAAACGTGCCCCAAGGACAACTAAAATTTGTTTTATGTTGGTATTTGGGTTGGATCTGAATCTGATTGTATCCTGAGAAATCATCCATGAAATAAAATACCTTGCAGTTTGTGCACTCATCGAAAATATGATCAATGAACGGGGTGGGAAATTTGTCTTTCGGACATGCCTTATTCAAATCATGGAATTCCATGCACATGTGAATCGTACCTTGCTTCTTGTTAACTGAAAAAGGTTTGACACCAATTTCGTCAACTGTACGGGGTAGATAAAACTGGCTTTGAGCAGTTTTTCTACTTCTGCCTTAATTGCTACCTCTTTTTGAGGATTTACTAGATGAAGCTTCTTTTAGACCGGATTGGCATCAGGATAAGTCATAATTTCATGCTCAACAATTTGTGGGTCAATGCCTAGAATTTCCTCATAATACTAGGAAAATACGTCGCAAAATTATTTGAATAACTTAGTGTAAGTTCAAATCTCTTCGGGGAAGCAGTCTGCTTCGATGAAAACATTCTCCACAATGGAACAGGTTTTGGATATATCTATGGGAATCATTGTAGAGATACTTGCCATGTTACCCTTAACATAAACTCTGTGCGTAGCTAGAGGATTCATAGGACAATAATTATCTCCATTCACAGTCAAAACAAATTCTCCCACCTCTATTCTCCTTAACTTGGGAAGGAAGTAAGATATATGATGTAGATCATCCCAAGGTCTATCAGGACCAGTCAATTCCTCGAGAATCGACATGTTAGAGGGAAAGTCCATGTCTAAAGGATCATCAGTGGCAAGAGAACCTTGAGCCCAAATAGGCTTAAGAATTGGATCTAACTCCTGCGTGGGAGTTGGATCGGGGTTGGCCGAAGTTTGCTAGACAATATTGTATGCAACCTCAGTCACAGAAAAGGGCATGGCCATGCCAGGATGCCCTGTCCCTTCCATCGAAGCCGATGGGGAAGGTAGAGTCCAAATATCATTAAATTAACTCATTCAAAATGACGATACTTATATAATTGCAACTCTAGGATGGTCGAGAACAATCGATATAATCTTGGCATCGCCAAAAGGAGGTGGGTTATCAAAAGTTTCCATCAATGAAAAAAACAAACCAACACCTAAGTTGACAATGTCGGGCTACAGATTATCAATCGTCGGGACCATGGAAGCCCCCGATGAAGGGTCAGGATGGGAGAAAGACAAATGGTCAATGGTCCCAATTTGACCCTTGTGCGGAAAACACAAGACCCAAAAAATCGTACCAATCATTGCATGCATCGCATAATTTGAACTCCTTCCTAACAACAGGTTGTAGTCAAGAGGCGCATCAACCACTTCAACTTCGACACACACAGTTTTTCCTCCCAACTGCACGGGGAAAGAAGGAATGATCTGATGTGGTATGAACGAATGGACGTCAAATTTCATAAGTAATGTAGGCGATGAAGACAAACTAGGTTGGCCAATGACCTTCCAACACACCAACAAAATCACGCAAGTCGAGGTGCCCTCGTCAACCACTGTACGAAAAATGTTTTGAGTAAAATATTTCGTGGTGTAGGCCACTACTATCTGAAATGAAATGTGGTAAGGAAGATGGGATTTTAGGTTAGTTGGATAAAAAATTATCACTCCCGAGTTAAAAGTCTCTATCGATCCCAAGGCGGATAACACAACTTTTCTTTGCGAAGGGAAAATCTGGAGGAGACATCGCGCAAGGGGTCTGTGCCAAGTCTTCCACAATAGAGTAGTTATGGGTGACCCTCGCATTTGGATTATGAGAAGATTTATTAAACACACATTTTGGGATGTGAGTCATTGTTTCGACCCTCGCCTTCTCAATCTGGAGAGGAGTCAGTGGGTTTGTGGCTTCATTTCCCTTTTTGACAAATTCCAACATTCTATAATCTCGAGACCTAGTCGCTATATTATCCTCGGCATTAATCATGTAATTATTAGTGGTCGGGTTAGTAGGCACAGGGGGTCTCTAACTACCCCTTGTCGCGCTCGAGGATGTTGAATCCTGAGCCAAGTTTTTCCCTTGTGGAAAAGGGTTCGTCAACATAGTAGGATGTTGTTGCACCAATAGCTTTTGGGATTCTACAAGCTGAGAGCACAGATAAGTCAGATGGTCTTCCATGCAAAGGTTACATGGATACTTTGACTTCTTATTCTTTGTTTTCCCCCTGCCAACATCAGTGGTATCCTTTTTATCCCTTTACCCTTCTTATTCCACTTTTTTTTCTTTCCCTTGGGCTACTGGTTGGCCTTAGTGTTTGTCGACTACACATTGTGTACATCCGACGTATGGGTAAGGGGAACAAATGAACTAGAATTCTTGTTGGCCACGAACTATTGTATCGACAATTGTTGCAATTGATTTAATAACAGGTATGTGGACTTGCCTTCCACTGAGCCCACAATACCATCGGCATGGAGTCTAGAATTTTTCTTGGACTTATCAAGAATAGACCATGGTGCATCTGGAAAAATCTCATTGAGAATGCCAGACTGATAGTAGATCAGTTCAAACTACTATGCTCTAATAATCGCCTCCTCTTCTGAAAACATTCTGGAAGTCGCAATGTCCTTGGATATGTAGGGCACCAAAGACTTTAGGAACCACTCAAGCAAGAAATCAAGAGGGACCTGGACCTTTATCAATCTCTTTCGGCGCCGCCATTCTTGGATATGATCAAAGATATGGTTGGCCTTGGTTTGCTAAAAGTTTTCCATCAATTCGATGCCTGCATTGTATCTCATAGGTAACTGGAAATGGTTCAAGAAGACCATTTCCAAGTCATTGAAGTAAGAGTACCTCAAGCGATCGAGCTCAATATACCATTTTTCAACACCCTCTATTAAGAGTGCATTGAAAAATATGCAACTAGATGGAGTCGTCCCTCAGTGAATTTGACGAGAACCATAGATGAAAAGTTGTCACATGATCACCTAGATCTTCACTAGGCTTGCCTTCAAATTTCAAAATATCTAAGGGAAACTTAGTAAGAATGGGGGGCCAATGCGAATCATGAAAAACTGGTTCGTTGAGTAATCTCGATAAGTGTGGCAGGTGTAGTGTTTCCCAAAATGGTAGTTTAGGTTGTGTACTATTTACAAGAAAAGAGGGTCCTAAAGTTTGACTGGCACTAGGTTTCTAGGAAAAGTTGTACTATTGGCGAGGGTTCTGTTAAAAATCATGGCCTTGACCAACGTACGATAACTGTGTCTATTGGGGTATTGTTATCGATATTTCTTGTAAAGGGGGCTAGAACACAAAAGTAGGGGTTAAAAAACCCATTTGTCCTAATTTTGGGTGTAAATGCGCTGGTGTTAAATGAAAATATGGTCTAAACGGATGGGATTCGCGCGCTTGGATCAACGGTGCGTTGGATTCCGGACCCCCCTTGCCTTTCTA
>JZKD02S0250378.1:917441-941011 GCA_000966675.3 Picea glauca
CCCATGTTCAAAGTCAAGAGCAAATTGCATTTCTTATTTAAAGTGGATGTCAATATCAAGAATATATTCAAGTCATCAAAATGTTTTAAAGTGAACACTTTAAATTGATTTAAAACAATACATATTAATTTTTTATGTTTATAATTTAATTTTAATTGCAATAAAGGGGAAGGTAGGTCAAATCTTTTTTCAAATTTTTATTAAAATATTAAAATTAAAGTATGTTTAATATTTATATCATTGGGAGAGTTTTTTTATGATGATGAAATAAATTTAAATCTCTCATAATCGAATCTTGAAATAAGGTGTGTATTGGTTAATGTTTATAAAGATTTATTTTTAATATTAGAAGTTGTTAAAAGGTAATTTAAATATATCATAATCATTAAGTTTTTTAAATAAAATATATGTATATTGGTTAATAATATTTTTTTATATTAAAATAAAAACATATAGTATATGTATTTAAGTATTTCATTAGTTGGATTTAATTTTAGCGGTTGGGAGGAATGATTATGGGTTCAATTCAAATAAGTGACACATTGAATTCATAATGAGTACATTATTGTAATGACTTCAAACCTTGTTATTGATCAACTTTATAAGGCCATGAAAACTCTAGGGTTTACTAGGAGTACCATCCTCGAAATGAGGAGAAGTACTTAGATATTTTCCCAAAGTTTTGTGAACTAGAAAAAAGTGTATATAAATATTTTTTTATATTAATTTAAAATAAATAAATTATATAAATTTAAATAATAACATGTAAAAACTGAAACTTATTAACCTTTTGTACATCCATGTATATGCAACCGGAAAAATTATGTGTTTATCATCTTTTTAATTCAAGTTTTATAATAATAATAATAATAATAATCTATTTTTAAGGTCACGGCCAAGCCAGCACACCAAATTGGTGTATGAGACCCCCTTGTTTGTGGGACAAGGGACCCCCCTCCGCCCAACGATTTGACTGGTAAAGTCTACGAAGGTATACATACCCTACCCCCCTCTGGATTTGAACCTGTAACCTCTTAAGAGGAAACACATGTTCTTAACCATTAGGCCCACTCAGGCTGTATTCATACCATTACATTTTATGAAAATACAGATATATAATATCATTATATAGAATTATTGGAGGTCATGGTCGACTAAATCCACTAGGCCAAGTAGCTGACCAAGGGAAATTGTTAGTCGACTGCGAAAGGAAGTCAAGTCGGTCGAACATAGGGTCACGTCGACCGACCATGGCAGTTAGCATCAGTTGTAACTACCTGCCAACTGAATAAGAGTATAAATAGATGTGATCATGAATGTAATAGACAAAACAATGGTGCTTGATCTATATTATAAAATACTACATATTATTGGTTCTACTGCTATTCTTCTCCTCTTTTTCCTCCTATGAATGCATGCTTATATATTACTATATCATGATTTTGTATATTATGTGTATCTTCTTGCTTGTAACTTCCCTTATGTAATCCCTTAGATTACAACATTGGTTCTGTTGTTGGTAGCACGTGATTTGGGACCGTTTGTATGATAATCGAATGGATACATAGATGTTGAATTTAGAGGAGATTAGTGAGTGATGGCAAAGGAAACTAGAAAACTATTTAAGAAACTATGCTAGAAGAAATTGATTGATTCTCACACAAGCAAGGGCTCAATTTTTCACAGAGACTCACAAAAAAATTCTAGAAGCAATCCCTAATGAGATAAAGAAGGATATTGAGCAAGTCATTTGAATAACCTCATGAAGGAAAAGTGGTTGATGTCCAAATTGATCAATGGTGGATGAACACAATTATACAAGTGGATATAGAATATCAAAGATGAATTCTGTGAGGAACAAACAATTTAAGAATGTATTTATGTCGAAGAAGTCAAAAGAAGGTTCTACGATGATTTGCATGATAGCTTTCTCTATACATTACCGACCTTGTTCCAAAAATTCTAAATCAACAAGGGAGTTGGCCACATTGTTGAGTATATGCCTCGTCTAAGAACACCAACTGATGTCAACTGGAAAAGAAAAAAAGAAGATTGGGAGAAATTCTTGAATTCCAATTGGAAGAAAAATCAAGAAGCATGGGTTTTTTTTCTACAAAAATCAATATGATTGATTGTGTTACCTTTGTTGACCGCAAGGAAGAACTAGGTCAAAAATGGGTGGTAGCTATTCATGAGAAGTCTGAAGAAAAGTGATTAAACCCTAGTATACCTTCATCGAAAAAGAACTACATACATGCCAAGAAAAGGGAGGATATAAACCGTGAGACAAAGAGAGTACACATTAGATGAAGAAATCAAGGAAATAACCACAAGAATAATGTAGTTCTATAAACCAATAGTTGACTTGCAAAATATCGAAAGGGAAAAAAGATAGAAGAAAAGAGTAGAGATACATGATGTTGCAGACCCTCATCGGTGCTATAGAAATACTCCTCAGTATCGGCAAGTTGTTGGAGCACTAGATTGATCTAAGTGCAATGAAGATGATCTGAATATGAGGGGGGATTATAGTCTAATTTTGGATGTATAAGTCATATATTCATATTTTTATGCAAAACATGATAGATATGTAATTGATGGATTCAAACCTAATCAAAATTGACTTCATCAAAAATAAAACTTATAAAAAGGAAATAGAGAGAGATTGAAGGTCAAGAAGGAGAGGTCCCAAAATTGACCTCATTGCATGTAATGGTTCTTCTTAATGGAATCCTTCTTCTCCAACTCTCTCTCTTTCCCATATTTTTGTGGTGTATTCAGTTCATGGATTTTCATCAATGTTCTTGTAACTAATTTCATGGTAGATTTGCATGTTTTATCTCCTCCTCTCTTAGTATTCAAGCCTTACAGATCTCATCCCTTAAGATTCGAATCATTGGTATCAGAGTGGGTTACCAATCCATGGGAACTAGGGTTTGAAGTATATTTTGGGTTCAAATATTTGCAACAATCGTCAACCTTCTTTTGGCTCTCTCGGAGTCCATTTGTTGGGCCATACACTATAAGTATCATAGTTAGTCCACATGATTTACAGGTATTTTCTACTATTATACTTTCATTCACCATTATAGGAGCATCCTTACATGGATTCACTACATCCATTGGTATACAAAATTTTCATAATATTTTTAGGTTTTCCATGCTACCCACCAAGGTTTCATGGCCTCTACAACAACCTAGGATTCTCTATAAACTCTTGACATCCTTTTTGGCCCTATTCACTCAATTCTCTCATATTCAACATTGTTGTATATTCATGCAATAATTTTACGACTTATAAAATATACATGCATCATATGGAATCTTGGGAGACCTCATTTCATCCCTTTCTCATCTTACCCATAACTATATGTCTACCATAAGTGCACAATAATGGATAGAATACATGGTAGCTATCTTCTACAAAATTTATACAGGTGCCACGAGCTCTATAGAGTATTTCAGAGGGCACATTATAACTCATTTTAAAGGATTGTCTATTGGCTCAAATGGGTTTTTTTTATGGAATTTCATTTTCTTGATTTGTGATATATGATTGACTGAAGTACCTGAGGTCTGTAAAACAGTGCGACCATGCATCCCTTGAGTTTTAGGAAGAGTTTTCTCACTCCACAGGATACAATAAAGAAAATATCTTGTATCATTGGAAATCTATATTCGATACCTCAAATGGGTCTTCAATAGAATTTTATTTCATCATCTATATCAAAATATATGAACAAAATTGCAGTTAGAGGTCCACCATCATGAAAATAGGGTTTTTTTTTTAATTTCAATTTTTATTTTTTGGATTTATTAAATCCTATTGCAATTTTTTTACTCATGTAAAATACCCGATAAAATGTAATCGACATCAACAACAAACTTTCCATAGTCAACCCGATTATGGGTCATCCACAAACTCACGATTATGGGTTAACCACAAAAAACCCTTCTCTTCATTGGCACTCAACACATTCTAATCATGATGGTACGATGGACATAACTGGGTCTCTCTTTTTAGCATGGGTGAAATGATGGGGACCATAATTTTCAAAGGGGGGAGGATTGATATGAATAATGGGGGGTATTATAGTCTAAGTTCATATGTATAAGTCATATATTCATATTTTAATGTAAAATGGAACTTGATATATATGTAATTGATGGAGTCAAACCTAATCAAAATTGACTTCATCAAAATGACACCTTATAAAAAGGAAATAGGGACAGGGTGAAGGTTGGGAAGGAGAGGTCCCACAATTGCCCTCATTGCATGTAATAGTTCTTCATAATGGAATCTATCTTATCCAACTCTCTCTCTTTCTCATACTTTTGTGGAATATTTAGTTCATGGATTTTAATCAATGTTCTTGTGATTAATTTCATTGAACATTTGTATGTTTTCTCTCCTCCTCTCTTGGCATTCAATCCTTCTGTATCTTATCCCTCAAGATCTAGATCATAATATGAACCAAATGCAGCAAGAGGAGTAGCCCCGATGGTTCCTGAGTTGGATGGAGAACTGTAGTTGGTTGAGGCTTGATTTGGCACCCTTCAACTAGAATATGATGAAAAAATCATGGAATTTTATGAGTCAAGACCCACGCTACATAGATATCCCAATATGAATATAACAAGTTCAATAGTTAGATAATTCCTCTGATAGTGTTTATGAGTAGATACTATCAAATAGATGACCAAGGAAAAATTATTGACAAACTTTGGATTAAACTACCCTCGGTTGAAGGAAATCGAGTAAATTTTGAAGATGATGAAAATATAATCCTCCATATTAGGGATCTCACAACTATGTATACACTGTCGAATTTAAAAATTTTGAGTGAGAAGAAAAAATAGATGTGAAAAACTATCAAAATGAATAGACATGATCACAAGAGAGAGAATTTATTGATCATAAATATGAAGGGTGTCAAACCGACAAAATATTGCCACTAGTCAAAATAGAAAAAATCATCGAAGCTATCAAACCATCAAAAAAATTGGTCAAACAATTAAGTAGTCAAAAATTTCAGTAAGATCAGTTAGATCAGTCACATAGTTGACTACACCAATTCAAGCCCAAATGAAGTCAAAAACATCCTCTTCAAATACATTGATGCATCTTCACTTTCCTCTTTATGAGGGAGATGAAGATCCAAAGATCCATTGGTGTATATGTGAAAAGTACTTGTATGCCATGGATATTTTAGATGAAACAAAGGAGATGGAATAATTTGTAGGGTCTCTCAAAAAAATATCCCTGACATGGTTCATGAATTTTACATAAAATCAAACAAGAACAAAAGACAATATTCAATGTATCTTCCTTTCCTTTTTAAAACTATAGGATGTCAAACACTTAGCCACCTAGAAACTCAAATAAATCAAACAAATTTCAAGCAATTATATCAAGGAATATGACAAGAGGTTCAAGTATCTACTCAGTCAGATCCCCCACATGATATACAAGGAGCTACAGGTACAATGGTTTGTGTAAGGACTCCTTCAACAAATTTGAGCACCCTTACAAATACACGAAATGCAAACCTATGAGGACACTCTAAAAAAAATCTCAATATATAGAAGAAGCTGAAGACTGTAACATACCAAATACAAACAGAAAAGTCAAAGAAAAATTAGAAATGTTGCATAAGTCACTTTGAGACCTTGTCATTTGACAAAGTGATATTTGGTGTATAATATGTATGAATCATGGAAACACCAAATACTATTGTAAATAAAATGAAACAAATGAAAGAGAAGAAGATTTTTGAAGGGTCTAGAATGAGTATTATTGTGAAATATGTCAAGTCATCACAATCCACACCATTAAGGACTGAGAAAATAATATGAAAAATCCAAAACCAGAATGGTGTTCCATATATAAGGAAGCCAACCATAATACCCAAGAATGCCAACACAATGGGTAGAACAAGTTGAATTACCATAATGTCTATCATGCATAGATGATAGAGAATATCCAAGATCAATGTGACAAAGGAGCCATATACTAAGGAAGAGGAGGAGGCTATCAAGGCCAAGGTAGTATATACCAAGGAAGAGTTCGATACTATAGTTGACATGGTTGAGGAATAATTGATAGATCCTATTTCTTTATCTTCTTAAAGGAATATCATCTAAGTCCTGAATACCTAGTAAAAGACATAAATTACTTGAAGTTTTGTAATATATGTGGAGTCAATAATCACTCCCAGAGGACTTTTAGATCATGTTGGAGAAAGTGAGAAATAGTAGAATGGTCAACCTCCTACAAATTATTCCCAATAATGAATTCCTTAACACCAAACATCTAAATTTTATCACAATATCTAGCATCAGTAAAGAAGACAATGTGCCTAGAGTACCAAAAAAGAAACCTCTCAAGAAATATAAATGGTACCCCAATCCACAAAAAGAACGACTGGTCATAAAAGAAGCAATCAAATTTTTGACCAAGAAAATGAGGAGGAGAAGCAAAGATCATGTCGACGACCATGGTAATAGGAATAAAATGAGGATGCTTTATCAGAAAAATTGTTTGATCTATTAAAAGAGAATCAATCGGTTAGTTGATTATTAGAACTCCTAAACATATTAAAAGAATTCAAAGAAGAACCAAATACGTGAAATTTTTTGATATATCTCACTCAAGAAAAACTCCAAGGGGACTATGACCCATAGGTTGACCTTGAGGTCAATGGATTAATGATCCCCAAAGAAGTCGTCAATGTTGGCTCACAAGTGAATATTCTCCCTGCATAATTGAATTAATAAGATACAAGAACTTCATTAAACTCACATATCAGTAACTTGTCAAACCCATTGACATATTAAATAATGTAGATACTATTATTATGGGGATATCAACACTTTTTAACTTCAAAGTAATCAATTTAGTCGAAGTTATCCCCTCCTAGGCGACTTTGGTTGGAATATTGTGGGGAATAAATTTGAAACAAACCATTTCCCTTGAAAGAGATCGAATCAAAATGAAAGGAAATGGACATAAAATTATCATAACCTTGGACCCCATGAGGAAAAATTGTGGAGAGAACCTAGGAAGAAGAGAAGGAGGTCATGGAATTATATCAAGATATCCAAGGAGATCATGATAATTTTGAGCCTAATCTACAAGGAGAACTATTGCATGGTTCAACCTTTTTTATAGTCTCAAACTCAAATAATGAGCTATATGAATGGAAAATAGAAAATTATGAATCAATAGCCAGAGAATGTTGGTTGATTGAATCCATTCCTAGAGATAAATTTCATTTGTTCTTCTCAGTTTCAATAGTACCTATAGCACATGAGAAAAAATAAAACAAAATTTGATTTTGATACCCACAAAATTCAATTAAACCTTGACCAAAACACTACGATTTATGGAGAGAGAATCACCATTAGTTCATGTCAATGAAGTATCTAAGATGGTCAAAGAGCATGATTGACTACAGAGCTTGGTGTAGTCATTCACCAAAAAGGCAACAAGATATATGGATACACATGCATCTTGACTACAAACATGGATTATCGCAACTACATACTTTGTCGAACGATTCAACGGGAAGAAACTACGAGCTAAAACAAACATACCCAATTTGAAGTCGAGATTCAATCCTTTAACCCATGTTGAAGATCACGAGATAGAGTGGAGAAATATTGGGTACAAAGACATAAGGGCATGTCCTCACACATTTCACAATACATTAGATGATCACCCTTATAAATGGTAAAAAATAGAATAAGCATGTAGCAAAACCTTCACTTGGAAATATTTCAAAGAAAAATTCATCAAAGACATTTCATTTGACCCCTTAGAAATCGACTTGATTAAAGCAATCAAAGAAATCAAATATGACATTGAAAAACCAAGCACTGAAATAACACATACAGAAGGCAAAGCATAGATCGACATAGGCTTGACCTCGACTTGTAATTTTATATCATGCCATAACTAGAGGATTTACACTACACATTGAATCGACATGGAAAACAAAAAATTTCTAAGGAAAAGTTTCAGATGGAGGAAGGATCACCCTAAAATAACCAAACACGTGAAATTTGTATTAAAGGTATCGAAGCAAGACAGCTAGGAAGCACCAAATCAAGTTGATTTCTCTCTTGCTTATAACAAATTCCATCAATGAGAGTGCAAATTAGACAATTCAAGCCAAAAAAATGGATGGACACCAAAATCAAGCTTAGAGAGGTCGACATATCAAATGATGTTTGACCTAAAATGGCTCACATTGGTGACTACTATATTGAAAATAAGACCAAAGAAATAGCTAATCTACTAAAGGAATATCAAGAAATCTTTTTTAAAGAGTATAAATATTTGAAAGTATTGGTTAAGTAAATGGGTGAAATGAAAAGTGAGCTAATACCAAGAGAAAATACCATAAATAAAAGACCATATAAATTCTCCCACAAATATAAATAAATTGTTCAAAAATAGATCCATGGTATGTTGGTAGATGGAATCATATACCCTATCAACAAATTGGAATGGGATATCCCAATGGTGGTGCATCATAAGAAGCATGACCCAAAGAAACTTAGAGTCTGTGTCGACTTTCAGGGACTAAAACAACTGACAATTATTGATTTGTTCCCCACACCATTTGTAGATGATATGATAAATGAATTTGCAGGGCATGAATTATACTCATTCACAGATGCATTTTTATGGTATAACCAAGTACAAATCATAGAAAAATATAATGAGAAAACAAATTTTGTATTGAAATTTGGATATTTCACCTATAGAGTAATTCCCTTCAACCTAAAGAATGCTCATGTTGTATTTTCACATATTTTATTCAAATCATTTAAATAATACATCTATAAAAAAAATGGCCGTTTACTTCATTTTCTAGACAATATAAATTATACTGAAAATTCACATACAATGACTCAGAATGATGCTTGAAAGGTGTCGATATATACACCTTTATCTCAATATAAAGAAATGTATGTTTGCAACACCTATTGGTATAGTTATTGGTCATGCTGTCTATAAGCATGGTATTAAATTCAATATGGGAAAAATCAAATTCATCCTTGATCTAAAACCACCTGTCAACACAAAGAAAATTAGGATATTTCTGGGGCATATTCGATATTATAGGAACTTCATTAGGAACTATTCAAACATTACCTTCCAAATGGAATTGTTTTTGAAAAATTACATAGAATTTGTAGGGAGTGTGGAATGCAATGAATCCTTCGATGTTTTGAAGATAAAATTGGTAGAAAATGTCAAGTTTCACATGCAACTCTATGTGACTAATTTCAGATATGAAAATTTCTTCCTAGTGATTTAACTATCACTTAACAACTTTACACTAAAATTATTGACTGAAAAAATATGCAGCAGAAAAAACAAGATCATAGATGAATCACAAATACACAAGAGACACAATAATTGTGTTATTTTTCTTTCTCTAATCCTTCAAATTTGAGGACAAAACTAGTCCTCTCAATGTCACGAAATATGAGGAAAAACCTTGTCCTTCAATAACCATACAAATCAAAATATCAAACCTCAACAATATTATGGAAATATCCTCTGCTCACAAATCTGTTGTAGACCACATGTATAGGATGTTGACATAACTTGTCAGCATTTACGGATATGTACCTTCCTAGAAAAACCATATATGTGATTCCCTTTATTGGAAATCCACAGACATAGGTTGTTTTCTACACTGAAAATCATGTATACCCTATACACGATTTGTGGTTTTGCAACCCACATATATAAATGATTCATCCTTCTGAAAACCATGTATTGTACGAAAAAATTTCTCCACACATGTGACCTTCTTCGCTTCTCTCTTCACAGCATGATTCACCACCTCGTAGACTTTCCCTTTGCTAAGGTCACCAATCCTCCTAGAACAAGTGAAAACTCACTTATGCTAGCTTCATCATGTCTCACACCCTCTACATGATGCATAATATCACAATGACCTATCTTCTTTATATACAATCCTTAGGGGTTATATATAATCCCCTCCACAAGTCAAAATTAAATTAGGCTTTCTTTGTGGGTGTTATGCCCCAACACAAGCCCACAAAGTCCATCACCAAACCCATGAAGCCCCGACTCAAATCCAAGGGGTTTTTCACCAAAATGAAAGTTTGATGTGGTACCCACGATGATTCCCACATGCCCAAAACCTAGGGTCATCTGAGACTACCTTCTCGAAGCTAAAAAAATCAATAGAAACCCCTATTTTAAGATTTATTGACTAGTTGAAAAATATTCATGTTCATGTTGATGCATCCAATGTAGTAGTCAATGCATTCCTTACCCAACTAGGTGATGACAAGGTCCACCATTTAAATGAATACACTAGTTGAAAGATAAACAAGGCTGAATGTTAAGTACCAAAGACCAGAATACAAAATACCACAATAGTAACAAAGATATATGAATACAATCACCACACAAGATATATATATAAAACCACCACTTTATTATAAGAAAACCCTTGAGGTAAGGAAACACCATACAATGGATCCTATTATGGAAGGGATCCTCTCCTTTTCACTTTCCTCTTCGAGGGGGAAACCTCCTAATGAAATTCAACTCCAAATATAATACTTCTCATCATATTCCATTAGATTTCTTGAACCCATTTATATAGTGCTACCAACCACCTAATAAATTTTTAGAGGAGGAACCTTATAGAAGTATAATCTTCTAGTAAGTCCTCTTACATTTATTATATCTAACTACCATAGTGGGCCTTATTTAATATTATAGTGGACCTAGTCCACCTTACATGGAATGGACTCCACTTTTATCACTATGGGCCCTCTAGGCCCCCCACTACCTCTCTAGTTACCTAACATTCCATCCCCCCTATGAAAACATTGTCCTCAATGCTTTCTATGAGGGTGTACAACGATATACTATGGTCCCATGGATAGGTGTGGACCATAGTGTTGAAGTAGACTATAGAACTAGGATCCCATGTAGAAATGAAATCCACCATGTTGAAGTAGTCCAACAACCATTGTAAACCAAGGTCTCCTGTCCTATTTCTCATGTGAACTCCACATAGAATATAGAGGAACCAAATAACTAGCTGAAAATGATGTTCCAAAAATTGACACATGTCATGTGGATCCAAATAAGAAGATCCATCCACATAGTGGAAAAGGGTTGTAACTAAATATGGAAGGAATAATACCATTTTAGAATATGCAGGATGGACACTGGTAATCATAACTGGCTCCTGATTTGTCACATTGATGTTCTCTACAGAAGGTGGAGTAGAGTCATCAAATTAAATATGAAAGTGGTTGTCACCCCATAAATGACAACTATCCATATACCAATCATCACAATCAACCTCAAAATCATACCAAACATATAATTATTGAGTATATGCATCCCTGATGTCCTCCATAAGATATATCTAATGTGTGCGATCCAATGACCTTTCAACCTTGTGACAACTTTCACTGACAACTTGTAGACCCTCTTGGAGATGGTGCTCAAGGGTTTCAATATTCCGTTTAATTTCCATGATAAGTCTAATATCCATTTGAAATACCACATATAATATACCATAAGAAATATCTTAAAATTATATATCCAATGGAACTGATATGGTAGCAATCTGAGCACTCTGTGAAAACTTATGAGTTCTGCAGTCCCGTCGCTATCATGAAAAAACCCCTAAAAATGGTTGATTTTAAATCAACGATGTATTCACTTATGGAGCTCCGATTTGGGTGATTTGTTTTTGAAATCAACTATTTTTGAAAGAGGAACTCATATTTGTAATTTTGTCTAGCCTCCAAGTGCTATAGAAATAAAACAATCTTGCCATCATCTGTGGAAAAAAACCCTGAAAAAATGCATATTTTAAAATGTCTATATCTTGACTTCCCGAACTCCGTTTCAGACGATTTATTTTTTTAATTGGGTGTTTTTATGAGAGGAACTCAGATATACAACCCGATTATGAAAATTTTTCATAGAAATATATAGAATCTTTTTGGAATTTTGCGTCCCTATTTTTCTTCTTCGAAAAAATATACAAAAATAAAAAAAAAATCCCACACTTCTTGCCAAGGAAAGTGCTCTAATACCAATTGTTAAGTACCAAAGACCCGAATAAAAAATACCATATTACTACCAAAAGTATTTGAATAGAATCACCACATGAGATATATGGAACAATATAGAAAACCACCACTTTATTATAAGAAAACTCTTGAGGTAGGGAAACACCATACAATGGATCCTATTATGGAAGGGATACTCTCCTTTTCACTTGCCTCTTCGAGGAGGAAACCTCCTAATGAGCTTCAGTTACAAATATAATACTTCTCTTCGTATCCCATTACATTTCTTGAACCCCTTTATGTAGTGATACCAACCACCTAAGAACATTCTAGAGGAGGAACCTTCTAGAAGTATAACCGTCTAGTAAGTCCTCTTACATTTATTATATTTAACTACCATAGTGGTCCTTATTTAATAACATAGTGGACCTAGTCCACCTTACATTGAATGGCCTCCACTATTATCACTATGGGACCTCTGGCCCCCCTACTACCTCTCTAGCTACCTAACACTGAAAGAAATTATTCAAGCATGGAAAGATAAGGCCTTGGGATGATCTTCACCCTAAATAAATTTAGGCTCTATTTACTAGCTAATCCATTCACATTTTACATGGATCATCGCTTTCAAGTACATATTCAACAAGCTAGTTCATCAAATTTGTGTTTGTATATGTGATATGAAAATCCTTAGATACCATTTCTATTTTATTTTTTAAAATTCGTTTTAGCATCTACATTGATTCAGAATAATTCTTGATCATATTGAGGTGATTTGCAGAATAATTGATGATGTGTTTATTATCCAAAATCTCATAAAATCAAGAATAACTTGAAGAATAGTGAAATGACACAATAGAAAATAAAAGAACTCAAATATAAAAAATATTGATGATAGAGTTTGCTACATCTCTGAGTTCCCTTTAAACAGGGAGATTGCTTCTCATACTCTCAAAATGTAAAAAATTACAATACAAAATGGACTTACAAAGAAAAATTTGAAGTCACCCTTCAATTCCACTTCTCAAACTCATATATAGAGTTTATTGTTTAATTCCCTTACGGAATTCTAAGAAAAACATGTGTAATATTGACCATATTCTGAACTGGCTCAATTTCACCCTCTTTACATGCCAAACGATAGACTATGAAGATCATTAATGGAAATCTGGACTAAGACTTACATAAAAAAAAACATCTTAGCACAAAAATAGCATCACCATCGTGCTCCTCTTGAGAAAACGAGAAAATTGAGTATAAACATGCCTATGTGTGGACATGGTACTCCATGGCATGCAAATATAGACAACACCAAAACCTTGGCTTTCTCTAGCACATAAATCAATGCATACGTATTGTACCTCTCGTACTTTGTCTTGATATTCATGCACACCTCAAGATATGTGTCTACCTTGGAATGTGTGCTTGACTTAAATAAGGCATGGGCTCTCAACCGTACTTGTATCGTGAATTGACGTCAATGTAATATTAAATATAATATAGCTTGTTTGTTATAACAAGTTCCATATTTGGCATATTGGTTAGTGGATTAGTATGAAGTTGTTGGTATAAATGAATATTCTTCCAGATTCTATAGGAGGTTGGGGTTTAAAAACCCACCTAATCCCATAACAATTTTCATACCTAGCCCAACTTGGGCTTCTATAAGGTGCTACATGGCACCATTTGATTGGCCCACTTGACAACCTATCATTGGTTGAATTGTATGACCCTTGCCATGTCAATGTTGATTATCCTATTGATGTGTCTAACAAATGTATGTACAGACTACCATGTGTCAATTTATTACTGGTCCACCTGTTTCCTTCCATGTCATTCGTACGAATGACATGTGTCATATTTTTATTGGTCCAAATCGACCCCTGAAAATTCCATTTCTAGGTGACACATGGCACGTTGTTATGTTGTCACATCACTATGCTAACATCAACATGACACCATCATGAGCGATATATATAGGACATTTTTCACCCTTCTAGTGGTGACATATGTCACCTTTGACTTTGAATTTGACCTTTTTTCCATGTTTGACCACAACTTTGACCGGCCATAACGTTTGCATATGAACTCTGTTTGAGGCAATTTTTGGGCCATTGGAAAGATATCGCTTAGATCTATGCAATGAAGTATTTTTTGAGATAATTTGATATGATCAAATTATGAGCATATATGGATTCTCTTGGACATCTATTGACCCATAGTGGATAGAACCAAAGTTAATAATCAATATACCAACAAAACCCTTAGACACCATCCCTTTCGGCATCACCTACGAGTAAGTGAAGTCTCATCTGAGTCATCTACAAGGGCTACAGGAACCAAGGTTCTATAGTGATGAGGGGAAGTGAGAAATTCAACATGTTATTACTAACCATCTACTCATGTGCACAATTTAAATTAGTTAATAGCTAATTATCACTCAATACATTCTATCTGTGACATTCTCCCACTTAACATTCATTCAATTACCAGTTACTTCAGTGAGAGATATCATAACATCATACAAGAATAAAACATTCATCATACTTGAGAATATATCATCATTGAACCATAACATTAACATCATAACATGCAAAGACAATACATCATGACCCATAGGTTTAACATGGTTCACCCAACTTGGGCTACTTCCATAATGGATGGATTCTTATATTAGTCATTGATAATCTTCTTATAGCTGCACACTGCACTACAAAATATGCAACAATAAAATTACCCAAACCCATCTAGTCATTTTGTTCCAGTTCAAGATTCACTCCTTCATCATACCTCAAAACTTCTTCCAATGTTCGACCCAAATTACCCCCCCAAAAATAATAACTTCTCATATGTCGAAATCCTTCAACCCAAAACCCATTACATATTTCTACATTAAAATAGGGCTAATCCAATTACAAATTCGAAAAAATGTCCCAAAATCCTAACTACATTCCACCTTCTTTGCATCGCTATGTCACACTTCCTCCTTGCATGAGCTTTGAATCCTTAAATTCTGCTCCCGTCACACACTCTGTTCCATATTCTAATTATCTTTTCTTCTTTGACTCATTCTGTAATAGATCGCAAAACGTAACCAATATTCCTATTCAACAAGCCCCCAACACTCACCTGTGGCTCATCCCGATCCACTTAGGCCTTCTTCCAATGTGCCAAGATTTTTTCGAAGGACTCCTTCACTGTCATGGCCTTCTCCTTTACCTCTATTTCCTTTTGCAAATTTTCGTCAACTATTTCTGCAGTGATCTGAGCCTGCATCTTCTCAACACTTTCATCAGTTTCTTATTTGATATACCTTGAATTGCTGCTAAGGCCTCTATCACTTTGTATTCTTCATCCTGTAGTAATTCTATCTGTTGTGTGCAAGATTGCTACTCCTCCCTTAGCTGATTCATTTCTGAATACAACTTTCTATTCTCATTCATTGTTGTTACCACCTCTATTAGTGGTAATGTGCTCATAATTTCTTTGAACTGTTTTTCCTTTTCCTACGCAACTTGGATCTTTTGGATGATATCTTGTTGCTCCTTATCTTTAGTGAATTGTGTCCATACCCCCATGGTTTATGTATAATGTTGATCATGTTCTACTTCTAGAATCTTTATGTTGTCCATCGTTGTTGTCATTGTTTTCTCCCTTTTCTCCCTTTCTTCAGGTGGAGTGCTCGGTGTCATACATTCTTCCAGGTCGACTATTCATGCATGAAATACCTAAATGGATTCACTTATCTTTGTTACTTTTTCTTCGATTGAGGCCTCCTTATCTATCTAATCCTCCAAGAGTTCTTGGTATACCTTCTTGATTTCATGCTGCATTCTTTCAACCTTTTGTGTGGCCTGATCATGCTCATGTTTAACTTTGTTGAATTCCATGTCCAAGTGTTTCGTCTCTTTTGTCACCTAAATGAGCAAAATAGAGATGCTTACAAGCCCAGTTGGGTTAGCTAGGCAAGACAACAGTGAATGCAAGAGTTAGAAACATCAAGCATATGATATAAACAAAATACTAAGCTAAGAACAATAAAAGAAACTAAACTAGAGTGCATAAGGACATTAGAACAAGAAATAAACAACATTCATGCCACCAATGGAGAGGATTGTATTAGTGGAAAGAAAACACCAAAGANATACCTCAAAACCTCTTCCAATGTTCGACCCAAATTACCCCCCAAAAAATAATAACTTCTCATATGTCGAAATCCTTCAACCCAAAACCCATTACATATTTCTACATTAAAATAGGGCTAATCCAATTACAAATTCGAAAAAATGTCCCAAAATACTAACTACATTCCACCTTTTTTGCATCGCTATGTCACACTTCCTCCTTGCATGAGCTTTGAATCCTTAAATTCTGCTCCCGTCACACACTCTGTTCCATATTCTAATTATCTTCTCTTCTTTGACTCATTCTATAATAGATCCCAAAACTTAACCAACATTCCTATTCAACAATCCCCCAACACTCACCTGTGGCTCATCCCGATCCACTCAAGCCTTCTTCCAATGTGCCAAGATTTTTTCGAAGGACTCCTTCACTGTCATGGCCTTCTCCTTTACCTCTATTTCCTTTTGCAAATTTTCTTCAACTATTTCTGCAGTGATCTGAGCCTGCATCTTCTCAACACTTTCATCAGTTTCTTATTTGATATACCTTGAGTTGCTGCTAAGGCCTCTATCACTTTGTATTCTTCATCCTGTAGTAATTCGATCTGTTGTGTGCAAGACTGCTACTCCTCCCTTAGCTGATTCATTTCTGAATACAACTTTCTATTCTCATTCATTGTTGTTACCACCTCTATTAGTGGTAATGTGCTCATAATTTCTTTGAACTATTTTTCCTTTTCCTACGCAACTTGGATCTTTTGGATGATATCTTGTTGCTCCTTATCTTTAGTGAATTGTGTCCAGACCCCCATGGTTTATGTATAATGTTGATCATGTTCTACTTCTAGAATCTTTATGTTGTCCATCGTTGTTGTCATTGTTTTCTCCCTTTTCTCCCTTTCTTCAGGTGGAGTGCTCGGTGTCATACATTCTTCCAGGTCGACTATTCGTGCATGAAATACCTAAATGGATTCACTTATCTTTGTTACTTTTTATTCGATTGAGGACTCCTTCTCTATCTAATCCTCCAAGAGTTCTTGGTATACCTTCTTGATTTCATGCTGCATTCTTTCAACCTTTTGTGTGGCCTGATCATGCTCATGTTTAACTTTGTTGAATTCCATATCCAAGTGTTTCGTCTCTTTTTTCACCTAAATGAGCAAAATAGAGATGCTTACAAGCCCAGTTGGGTTAGCTAGGCAAGACAACAGTGAATGCAAGAGTTAGAAACATCAAGCATATGATATAAACAAAATACTAAGNTCAAATAGCACTAGACCTTCAAATAGCACTCAATAGTGGGGTCTGAAGCCATCGGAAGAGGACCTAGTGAAGGATGAAGTAATCAGTTATAATGAGGGGTAGAGGGTGCATATCCCGAAAGAGCTGGTGATATTTCCCAATAGCCACACATAATCTGATCAAGGTGCAATTGAAGACCACAATTTCCACCTGGGTAGATGTCCTAAATTTCGGTCACTAGGTACCTCAATCAAAGTGCGACATTTGGATTTTCAGCCTCAGAAATGGGTCACGGGTTGGATCTCGTCCAAGAGGTGGGTGCCTCAAGGGGGGACGCATAGAACAACTGGACCTCGGCCTTCAACCCTTCATGGGTATCTCCATACCTTATGGTGTAGGAACACTTGACTTGGAGGATTTGAAAGTTCCCTTTTTGTCAACTTCTCGTATTTTGATGATGTGAGAACCAGATAACGGGGATTTATTTAGATGCCCATCCCCAAGATCCTACCTAGACTAAAAAAATTATTTTGGTACCTCCTGTGGAGGAAAACTTAGTGAGTTTTTAGAAAAATTTTAGGTGTGATTGTTTGAGATACTGGGGGTGTGAACCAACCTCGTTGAAATTATGTCGGAGTGGAGAGTCTTGTCAAGAAAAGGGTGGGGAGTTTCAAAATCTCGTTGGAGGAAAATTACTTCAACCTCCAGGATTTGTAGAAAAAACTATGTGAGTGATTGGTGAAATTTGTGTGTGAAACAGTGAAAGTGTGCCAATTTTTAATAATTTAGGTGTCACCTTGTTGCATGTGGACTTCACTTGGTCCTTACAAGTGTTGATTACCTAATTTATTATGTGTCATTGTTACAACCTTCGAGAATTTTAAAGTCCCTAGGAAACTAACATGTGGACATGTGGGTCCTTACCAATCCTTTAACTCCCTATTGTGATTTAATCTAAGAAAGCTTTGAAACTATCCTAGCTTGTGGACATGTGGGCATGTATGGGCCCATTAAAAAACCTTTAAAATTTCTTAGTGAGTTAATCTAAGAAAGTAAATTTCAACACTATCCTATATTTGTAGCATGTGGGCATGTATGGGCCCTTACAATTTTAAGATGTGTTTTAAAAATAAACTAAGAGGAGTCCCGAGGGGGATGTTGTCCTCTCCTAAAGATTTTGTCTTTTTAAGGAACATGAAATTTTCCCTCAATCTCTTTCTGATTCTCAAGATTTCTTTGGGCCACGAGAGAAGAGAATACTCAATGATTGATATCCAATTTATGGTCCCAATGCAAGTTTCATATGTGATATATAATGATTCTCACTTATCTTTAATCAAAGCAAGCCGTCCATGTGGCAACATGAAAGAAAAAGAGGAAAAATAATGATTTTAACCCCCAAGGTGTCTATTTTTTTACTAATCCATTTATATGGAGAGGGAAACTAAGTGAGGTGCATATTACAATGTGCATGGAGTCAAGTTTAAGAAGGCTATGGGCCTTCAACAAATCATAAAAATCCTTACAATATTTGATTTTCTAGACAGGTGCGCGGGTCGCAGAACAGACAAAGGTGCATTGGGTGCCAATGCACAAATTAACAATGACTGATGGGCGCAGGTGCACAGAAGGCATTGAGAAATACAATGGGTTTGGTGCATGTGAGTTGAAGACACGCTTGTCGGTCAAAAAACCTACGCATGACTGGTACACGGTCGTGAAGAAAATTTCGGATGAAATTCTCTCAACACAGCTTTGAATTTGGCTTTTTTCAGGTCGACTTGGGCTGGTTATGGTTCCTACAAGTTAAAGAAACAAAAGGAAGAGATAAAATAACCCAAATGGGAAAGTAAATTGATACCTTTCCCCACTCGAGTCGCCAATCTGTTGCGTCTCTTTTGTCACCTAAGTGAGCAAAATAGAGATGCTTACAAGCTCATTTGGGTTAGCTAGTCAAGACAACAGTGAATGCAAGAGTTAGAAACATCAATAATATGATATAAACAAAATACTAAGCTAATAACAATAAAATAAACTAAACTAGAGTGCATAAAGACATTAGAACAAGAAATAAACAACATTTATGCCACCAATGGAAAGGATTGTATTAGTGGAAAGAAAACACCAAAGAGAAAGGGAGACTTATGGGTCCCCTCTTCCTCCAAGGGAGGGATCTTGAACCCCCAAAGATTTATCTCTTCTTACAACTAGCAAACTTGAAAGAAATTGTGAAAGAATCCCAAGCTCATTCACTCAAGAGGTGATGTGAATAGATAAAATCTAATGGTGCTTGTATACTCTTGACAAGGAAAGAGGATCCTCCAAGAGAATATAGGCAGCATAACAATACAAATGAATTCCTTGAAAATGTAGTGCACCCATGGCCTCTTTTTATAGCATAGCTTTGAGGGATTATTCAACTAGCTTTAGTGTGAACAAGGGGCCCTTTAGGGCACCCTTAGGTATTTGACCAGCCCCCCAGTCGGATTCAACCAAGATTTGGGTGTCAAATTGACTTGGAAGCTGAACCAGAAGTGGGTGGAAGGCCAACCAATATCATAAATGTGTCATTATGAGGGGTGTGCAGTTTTTTGCATCCACAGTCACGCATCATGCGCATGTGTTCTTTTCTGATGGTTCTGAATGGCGTAGGTGCGCGTGCTCACTGTGTAGTAATAGAACATTCTGATTTTGTTACTGGTTGTATAGTTTTGGACCTTTTGGAAATGAATTTTTTGGTCCATGGATGAACTAATAGATGTTTGGAGATGCTGGATTCCTATAACCATTTGCAGATGAAATTTCAGTGATAACACCAAGGCTAAGTTCTCATTAGTAACCTTAAAAAACTCACTCGATGTATTCTCTATGAATGATTTCATCTCTTGTGTTGCCCTCATATGTAATTCCCATGATACATCTATTGGAAGTTGTGATAGCATTAAGTCAATGTGACCTAGTGCCCTTTCCTATTCCTACATCTCTATGGTGGGGAACTCTATCACCGCTATTTCTAGCTTGATCAGTCATCATTCACCTATGACTACTAAGGACTAATATATTGTTAGAACTTCCTCCCCAGTCGTTTTAGTACTTTTTACCAATTCCTCCTCTATCTATCACCCTAGCATGATGTTTGCTTCTTCCAGTAGTTGGCCTAGTTCATCCATCTGCTCATGCATGTATTTGTTCATATCTTCCTACTATGGTGTTGCGTGCAGAAACACATCATTAGTTACTTATTTCACTTGATCACCTGTCTTCTCCAAATATTCCTCTATCAAATCTTAGATAACCACTTCCTTTATGGCCTTGAACTTTTTCCATTGTGGAACAAATATCTTTGTCTCTAGTTCTTTGTGATTCCTGTCTATGTGTGGTGTTTTCTATCGAGTTGTCTTGACTTGGTCCTTTCCTCTTTTTGTTGTCTATCCTTCTTCTTCATCCTCATCCATATCGTGTAATTTTGGTTTTTTCTTCTCTTATGGCTCTGCTTCTGTTGGTGGAATATTACACTTATCATCCCAATCGACCATAATATGGCCCATATCCTCTTCAGCCAATCTGTATTGTGTTGGAAACCATTGTTGATCTGGGTCCTTCTCTACTTGTACATACATGTGGTGACGCCCTACCTTAAAGAGTGCCACTTCCTTATACACCTTTTTACAAATTATTTTGGTCACCTCTGTAATCACTGATGATATGTGTATTTCTTGTTACTTTGTTCCCTGAAGCTACTGAAGAAATAATACTTTATCCCTGGGAAATAAAATCATCTCTCCTTTCCTAAAACCATACCAAAGAAGATCATCACACCTTATGTTAAGGGTACAATGATGATTTATTGTTGCATGTTGCACCATAGTGGAATGTGACATCGTCACATGATTCTTGTGTTTAGGGTGTGACGATGCTTACGCAAAGGAAAAAGGTGAAATTATCGAAGGTTCTATAATGGAATCTCCAGAAGGATGAGGTGGCCTCCGAATGGTTTGGATCTCACTCGCTTCTATGATTTAGTGGAGTCATCCTAATATATTCATCCCTCCCTCTTCACTCTATATACAGAGGGATATCTCATGGGAAAGGCTAGGATAGCTTATGCATGAATAATTTTTTTGAAGATTGTACTTGTGATAACTTTTCTTTAGCTTTCCAAGTCAAGTTGTGAATACTCTTCATCAAAATAAATGGAGAAAATGTGTGTGTGTTGAATCAAAGGGACATTGGAAGGGACCTTTCAACATCAAGGCATAGGTTGTATTCTCCACTTTCATCGATATAATGTAGTAATACATTTCTTCCCTATAAAAGTGTCTCCATTTTTATTGTATAACTCCTTGATCTTATGCATAGGTTTCATTGGAATATATATATCATTGTTCTCTCTATTTGTTGGTTTTTTCTTCTTAATAGGTTCAACATCCCGCAAATCCAAGGATAGAGAAAGGAAGACACTAGAAAGGATCAAATGGCATTTAAACGGTATGTCATTCATCCCTCATTGAACTAGTTTACATTAAAATGAAATTTAAGGAGAATCTTGTATTCTTCTATGTTTTTTTCTAGTTTCTTGTTGAGGTTATGGATATTAGTTTGTATCAACACTTACCGATTTTTTCGATAACAAAATTGGAGACTCCACTGGGGATCGTCCTCTTTTGGTATTTGATTCCTTTTTTCTTTTGGCTTGCCTGTTTTTGGCTGATTTTCCATTCTCCGAGTCATTGGGTGATCCATGTTGTCTCCCTGGTGTTGAAAGTTCATTGGGAAATATTGTCCTTTGTTCATTTTCCCTTCATTTTTAGTCATCGTCGCACCCTGCTGTGAAAAATAGTGCGACAACGTCGCACTATGTATTTCTTCAGGAATCATCGTAGGCAGCAGAAGGAAACAGTGTGATGATCAAGGATCATCGTAGGTAGTGACAAATACATAGTGCAATGACATCACACTATGTATTTCTCACTTCTGCGATGATCCTTGATCATCACATTGTTTCCTTCTACTGCCTACCATGATTCCTGAAAAAAAAGATTGAGTGACAGTTAATTTTTCCTCTTTGCCCATATTTTTTATTATTTCTTGGGATGACGTTTTGGTCCTGTTGGGTGCTTATTCACAGCTTGGTTTGCAATTTTTAATCTGAATTTGATCATTTCTCAAGCGTTGAGAATATTTCTTATAATCTTTTACAATTCTGTCTTTCACTTATTTCTGCAAGGTTATAATCTCTGGGTTTCATCCTTGAGTGCTTGTGAGATAAGTTGTTAATGATTTTTTGTGAGTTTTGGATTGTTGTTGATTAGAAAATGATTTTTTGATTTCATTAGACAAATGAGTTTTCTTGCTTTTATATTTTTGGTTGCATTATGAGTTGAGTTTGGGAAATTGTGTTATGAGTTCATTCATTTTCTTAAACAACTTTTCTTTTTCCTTGGTTCAAATCTCTATTTCTTATTTGCAAAGAAAAATAATTGAAATTTGTAGTGTTTACAAAAAAAAATTTGCATTCAAGTGTTTGTTTAAAAAGAGAAAATTGGAAAATTTGATAGTTTTGAATGTTTGGCATTAAGTTTGTTCAAATATTGAAGGAATTGTGTTTTGATACTTGTTGTATTCTAGAAAAAGAAAACATTCTCTCTTATGTAGTTAGAGTTCTTTGAACAAAAATATTTCAACTCATCTCTCTTTACATATTGTTGAGTCAAGGTCAAGTACTTCATCAGTTTCATCTCCTCTTCTTTTTTGAGTTAAACAACAAGCATTAAAATTCAACGTAATTTTAAAATCTATCTAGTAACTTTTATTTTCTAGAACTCTTATACACCAACATTATCTAGGGATAGCTCTTTGGAATAGGTTGTGAGGAATACTCTCCAAAGCATCAAAACACACAATAGTATCTTGTGATAGGGAGAGTTAAATACACTTACTACATTTTGTCCTAAGAAGCCCTTCTAACACAAGGGTCAATCACTAGGTCGCATTAAGGATAACATAGTTAATAACCCTACTTTGTTGGTACTAGTGTAGTAAATTCGCATATTATTGGGGGTCACTTGAGAAGAAAATCCTATGCAGACCTTCTCAAGGAGATTTTGGGCTTAG
>JZKD02S0250378.1:949688-983400 GCA_000966675.3 Picea glauca
AGAACCCTCTTATTTATACATAAATGAAGATAAAAGACTCATAATTACAGATCCACTTTTCTCTCAACCTATCCCTTCAAATCCTCCACAAATATCTTGGATAAGATATTCTATCACCGTGATCTTTTCCTTGAAGTGAGCTTGAATGATTATCTCCACATCTTCAAAGAAGATAAAATTCGAATTTGAAGCTAGGTGGTGATTTTTGACTTTGTGAAAATCTTCAAATATGCTTGTAGTCATCACAAAACTCATCCAACTTTGAGATATAATGAAAATATGTTAATTTTCTAATACTTAGTCACAAATTCTCTTAAAAATACTTAAAATAAATAATTTGGAAAATGGAAATGTAAACCCATATGTTTTTATGAAAGTGATGATAATTATGGTTTTATGGAAGAATGAAATGGAAATAAAGGCTACAAATGGTATATGAAAGATGAATAAAGTGTCATATTTTTGTGACCCAACACTACACACTTAATGGTAAATAATTGACTGAGCTAAAACTACGCATGTAGTAAATAAATTGATCTTTCACTATCAAGTTAAATTTATTAATGAATATCAGTAATGATTAATGGCCATGTTTATCTACGTGATGGTGCATGCATCCTGTACCTCTTACTAACTTATTTGAGGGTTCTCTTCACTATTCTCTCTTTAAACTACATTAGTAACTCTAAGGAATAGAGTCAGATTAGAAGTGTGCTTAGGAATGCATTATACTCCTATTTTATTTCTTTATTTCTTTATCCTTACTTGTACCCAGAGATTCAGATCATGGCACAATTATTTTCTGAGGATTTATAAAGTAAACCTTCAATATATATGCCAAGCCTAAGGGTTTACAATCATATGAAGGCTTTGCGGTTTTCCTAGCCTTGATAACATAGCCCTAGGCATGTTGTGCAACCTCTAGATTTACATTTATACCCTTCAAGATTTACAAGTCATCTGATGAATTACGGAGCATAACCAAAATCAAATCCCAATCTCTATAGTTAGATCCTCGTGGAGTTCTTTTTCAAGATTTACAGGCCATGCTTTAAGGTTTATGCCAAACCCAAGGATTTACAATTATACCGAATCTTTACAGGTTTCTTAGGCTCTATAGCATGCCTCCAAGTGTTCCAACTTGATCATGCCCACAGGACAATCCACATGGATTTAGTACTTTACCTGGAAGAGAGTACAATAACTGGATGGTTTTACCCCTCACCAAGAGCTACCAAGCAAACTAGGTTAGCAACAATGGCTTTAATACTCACCAAGATCTACCAATCAATAAGACATGAAAAATGGCTATATTGCTTCATGACATTACTCTTAAAACGAATGTGACCCCAAACCAATATATAAATTTATCATATATAGATTTACCTATGTCTCTTTCATTTCCAACATTCCAACATGGCTTTTAGACTAAGCACTCAAGAGCCTTAGGAGAAGCAAGTCCCTGACTATAAGGAAGCTGTATTTCTACCTTCTTAGCAGGGACTTATTGCTCCGCAACTACCCTTGTTTTATAAAATAATACGAATCAAAATGATTTTATCTTTAAAAACAAAATGGTCAACATTAAATTGTAATTTTTATTTTGTTTATTTTAATATTTCAACAAACACTTTGCACTTTGGTATGAGACATTTATAAAGGAATATAAATCAAAATGCTTTTCGGTTAAAAAATAAATGTTAACACTACATTGTAATTTTTATTTTGTTTATTTTAGTATTTCAATAAACAATTTGGTATGATAGTTTAAGTAGGAAGAACATTGTTTTTTTTTTCACTTATTATGGATGCTATAATATACATTATTTTGTTTATTCAAATAAAAAAAATTGTATTTTGTAAGTTAGAGATACTATAATATATATTATTTTGTTTATTCAAATCAAAATAATTTTATAAATTTTTAGATTCATTATTAACATTAATAAAGTGTTGTATATTTTTAATTAAAATTTTATTTAAATAATCATATTAATTATTTATACAAGTTTTTTATTAAAAATAGGTAAAAAGTACATACAATCTATAAATTTAGGTAAAAAAAGCATAAAATTAGATATAATAATTTAAATCAAAACACTCACAACTAAATCTCAAAAGCAAAATATACTAGTCTATTTAACCTATTGTGTTGTACCTAAAGCTTACTTAATTGTGAATAAGTTGTTATCTACTACATCATGATATGACTCCATCCATATCCCTTTGTTTTACTATTTCATTAATCTACATATACTACTCCATATATATCTTTTTGTTTTACTACTTCATTAATATGCATATTGTGTTCTAACTTTTATTAGAAAGCTTCCTTAATTGTGAATAAGTTGTTATCTACTACATGATGATATGACTCCATCTATATTCTTTTGTTTTACTATTTCATTAATCTACATATACTACTCCATATAGATCTTTTTGTTTTACTATTTTATTAATATGCTTAAATGCAGAGACACATGGACAACATCTTGATGAGTAATTTTTTTTTTAACAAAAACTTTTTAATTTTTATTTCATAATAAAAAGAAAATTATAAATTGAAGTGTTGAAAGTATGATACAAATAAAAGAAAGTACATGTATTAATCTACATATACTACTCCATATACATCTTTTTGTTTTACTATTTCATTAATATGCTTAAATGCAGAGACACATGGACAACATCTTGATGAGTAATTTTTTTTTTAACAAAAACTTTTTAATTTTTATTTCATAATAAAAAGAAAATTATAAATTGAAGTATTGAAAGTATGATACAAATAAAAGAAAGTACATGTACATATTATACTTATAACATTAAAGTTACATTAATAATGCATAATTAATAGTTTATCATTCATAAAATAATCCTCATTTTTTTGTTTTTCCATGGTTGTTTTTAACTTCTTGTTACACATTTAAAGGAAGAGCTCCATTAACTAATTTTGATTTGGAAGGCATGCGATTAAAATTAAGAAAGGAACCACTTTCTTATCTAAGTTTAATGTATTAGTTGCACAATGTCCTTTTGTTTTTCCTAGAGGAGTATCAACTACCATGAATTCTCTCAAGGAAAAAAGTTATTTATCCCTTTATTTTACTTTATCCCACTAAAAAGGAGTGGATTCACCAATCAATACTTGTAGGTCCTCGTAATCAAAGTTATTCTTTCACTCAATTCCTTTGAAAAATCTCATTTCTTTGGTTTTAATTTAGATCTTTTTTCTTATGAGAATGAGCTCAAGCATGGGTCAAGTAGCTTGTAAATCTCTTAAAAGATGACATGTCATGCACCTTAATGTTGTGTTCTCAAAATCCAATACCTGTGCGTATTCAAAAATATTTCATGTGAGAATCATTTTGTCAAAAAAACCCTTACTAAAATTGCTCTCTTAAAACCTAATTTTATGTAACTCCACAAAGAATTCCCACTTACAAATAGCATAAATGTAATGAAAAATTTGAAAAATAAACTCAAATGTGCATTTTCATAACTGACATAAAATTAAAATCAAATTGGAACCATGGAATAATAAAAACATGTGTTTCCCTAAAATTAAAAACCCTCCTCAACACTTTATGCAAATAATTAACATAATCATAAAACTGAAAAAATAAAATTCTTTTGAAATATAATTGGATATCTCATATTTCTTAATATAAGTTGAACATACTCATTGCAACAATATTAATGTGAAAGTTTAATGCCTATTAAATTTGTAGATAATCAAATCTTTTTCATATAAAACTTTAAAATGAAAGAGAGCATTCTCTCAGCTCTCTAAAAACTTTTCACTAATTCAATTTCATCTCTCATCTTTTTATATATTTTTAGCTTTTTCATTTTGAATAGGTGAGTTTAAATAGTTTTAAATTTATTTTTTCAATCAAATATCTTTTATAGGCCACTGAATCCAATTTAATTTTTGAGTTTATCAAAAAAAAATTAATTTCACATTTTAAGGTTGTAAAAAAAACCATGGACCAACATTAAATGTTAAATTAAATTAGACATAAAAAAATATATAGAAAAAGAGGTGGGAAATGTATTATTGCTTTTGATTATTTTATGGGGATGAATTTTTGGCCAATTTTTTTAATTTTTTAAGCCATGGGCACATCATCAAAGACAATATTATTAGGCTATTATATGGGAGTTTCCAACCAAGAATAAGATGCATTGGTGATAGAGGAATATGTGCCATGCTATGGAGTAGTAGGTATAATCTAATTATGGGGACGAGTTCCACCATAATAGAGGTTGGAAATGACAGGATGCTTTTTTGTGGGTCTTAGGATTACTAACAATTTCTATTAGACAAGTGATGTTTGACAATTCCTATTAGACAAGTGATGTCTGACAATTCTTATTAGTTTACCCTCTCTTGCTCTACACATCGGTACATGGTTACGGTTCCTCTTTTTTTATATGCATGAATTTCAACTGTAGTTCTTCGTCCAACTTAAGAATTGTCGAGGTTGCTCCTCTTGTTGTATTTGGCTAGTCTTCGCCTTGTTGTATCTGGTTGGTCTTCACCATACTTAGATCATTCCATGGGGGAAGTTACCAACAAGCACGTACACATAATATACAAAATCATGATAGTTGGACGATTCTTAAGTTGGACGAATAACTATAGTTGGTAAAGGCTAGCTTTGGCACCCTTCAACTAGAAGATGACGCGAAAAGCATGGAATTCGATGGGTCATGACCCATGCTACGTAGATCTCCCAACTTGATTGTACCAACTCCTATAGTTATATAATTCCCCTAATGACATCTACAAGTATATACTAGCCTTTCTTGAATGTGGTATCATCTTGGAAACCAAGGAAAAGTCATTGATAGAATTTGGATTCAACTACCCCTAGCTGAAGGAAATTGGTTGAGTGTTGAAGACGATGATAATATACTCCTCCATATTAAGGATGTGATGGTTGTACCCCTACTATTGAATTTAGAATTTGAATAAGAAAAAATAGACATGATCAATTGTCATGATGAAGAGACATGATCTCAAGAGAGAGAATTTACTGAGAATAAATACCAAGGATGTCAATGGTTGCAATATTCCCACCAGTCCAAATAGAAAAATTCATCAAAGCTAGAAAACCACCAATAAAACTAGTAGAAGTCTATGATTAACCAGTGTGGGGTTTGTTTGTAAAAATAGCCTCAAGAACTTCGCAAAACTCATTACATAAGAATGTAGTAGTATCTAAGATTGATGGAAATAGTGGCCACAGGACTGACCTTAGTAGGGCCTTTTCTTCCTTTTCCTCCTCCGAGTCCATGGGCATACACTATATCTTCATTATTTTCATGCTAGAACCCATAACACATTTCTATGTTGGATCCTTCCATCACAAAATAGCAGGCATTTGATATGATATTCTTGATTTCTTCTTCTCTCTATGTACTCCAAGATAAGAATAGACCTCCTTGTTCATAATTTACTCATCAAGATAAAAAGGCAATGGATTAGTGTGAAACAAATCCAGATCTGCACCTACAGGCCTCTCAAAGGTATAGTCTCAGTGCATTCCGAACCATATTTTTCTAGTATAACAACTTAAAAACTATTGTGGAATCCTCTTCCACTTGGTTTCATTAATGAGATCATTATATCGCTGCAAGAAGGTGGTATTTTTTAATTTTGTGTTGGGGTTTTCACTGTTATCCTGCCATGGGTCGAACATCTTGGAAATTTAACGATCAGGAGTGTATGACAGTTTGCGACCATGTAGAGGCCTCCACTTCAAAATTATAAAATAAACCAATAGATAACCATATATTAAATAACCACTCCTTTCATGCATGCCAGTACAAGCTTGTAGCATCTCCATCAACAAATACTTGCACCAATTTAATAGCACTCCCTGTTTACAGAACTCAGTGATGGAGATAACCTCTAGAGTGCATTCTCCCTTGGATTAATTTTTCATGACCTTTTCTGCAATGAGATAGTAGGCACAATGGACTTACTCATCATTAATAGGCTCGATAAGTGCTTTGCAACCACCACGTCTAGTACTGAATCTATCGTACATGTTGACCTCTCCTTTCTTTCTGTCATGCTTCCTTGAGCCTTGGAATCCTTTGGACACGTCTTCTCCTTCCAATGAAAGCACTTTCAACTAATGAATATCGTCAACATGGATAGGATATGATTTTTCTATTCACAAAGTGTCATTATGCACACGACTGATAAGAAACTTGGTGCAACTCACAACTTTCCCTATAGTTTTGAACTATGGAAGGTCATAAAAATTCATTAAAGTGGACACTTTAAGCAAAAGATATGGGATTTTCCACTACCATTCTATCTCTATAGATGGTAGGGCCTTATAATTTATATAAGTGTCAATTTTCATTTGGGGAAACAAGTCCCCATATGAGAAATTGATATCAAGTAGCCTCACCTGTCCCACCTTGTCCTGCAAATATCCTAATATCTCACCTCTCGAATCACTAATATCTGGTTGAGTTGTAAACGCCCCTATAGCTGAAGCATGACCCATTATTGTGGACCTACATTGATAAACAAAGAAAAATGGGGGAAAATGACTATTGGCACGAAATTGGAGACAAGGGTTCTCGTAGGTTACCAACAAAGGTATCGTTGTAGTCTAGTTGCACTTTCATATTCAACCTCTTGCAAGGGAAGGATGTCTCACAAGAAGCACTATCGAGACTTGTGTGATAAGGTGAGTTAAAGAGGACACACCATCAAGTCCAGTGCATTACAGTACAATTCCATACTTAAAGGTAAAGATATCATAACATTAAGAGGCTTAGACCAGTAAAATCATTAAATAGTTTGTGGTGTGCAACATTAAAGTAAACACATACATCGATAAGGTTGTTTAAACACTAACACAACTAGAAGTTACATAAAATAACAAAAATTATGCAGGAAAGAAACCATACATTCATCCACATAATGACAAATGTTTTGGTGCCTGAATAATCAAACATATATTATCTTATCATGATTGATCATACATGGAGGGAATCCCTTGATGTCAATATTTATACAACTAAATTGGTAATGAGATATATGATCTCAACTCTCAGACTCCACACAGTTGCAATTCTTACTCAATAATGCTCATTAACAACAAAACCCCAAAACCCCACAACAACATAACAAAAACAACAAAACCAGTGGAAAACCCAGAACAAAAGCTTAGAATACAACCACAACCCATTACATAACTCCATGATTTATAATTTTTACACGAGGATTATTGGCTTATTGATTCCGTTTTTATGCTTTATTTATGTCGCGTCCTTCTGGCATGCACTCTAACATTCCATATCTTTCTTCTTCTCCTCCAGCTGGCAGATTAGTCTTTTCCCTACTGGCATGTTGGCGTATTGGTTTTCACCACTTGGATCTACTATTTTCGCGACCATGTGGTGATCAGGAGTGTATGACAATTTGTGACCATGTGGTGGACTTCACTTCAACATTATAGAATAAACCAATAGATAACCATATATTAAATAACCACCCCTTTCATGCATGCCAGTGCAATCTTGTAGCATCTCCATCAACAAATACTTGCACCAATTTAATACCACTCCCTGTTTACAAAACTCAGTGATGGAGATAACCTCTAGAGTGCATTCTCCATTGGAGTAATTTTTCATGACCTTTCCCACAATAAGATAGTAGGCATAGTGGACTTCATCATCATTAATAGGCTCGATAAGTGCTCTGCAACCTCTACATCTAGTACCAAATCTATCGTACATGTTGACCTCTCCTTTCTTTTCTTCATGCTTCCTTGAGCCTTGGAAGCCTTCAGACACGTCTTATCCTTCCAATGAAAGAACTATCAACTAATGAATATCATCGACATGGACAGGACATGATTTTTCCATCCACAAAGTGCCATTATGCACATGATTGATAAGAAACTTGGTGCACCTCACAACTTTCCCTATAGTTTTGAACTATGGAAGGTCACAAAAATTCATTAAAGTGGAATCCTTAAGTGAAATATATGGGAGTTTCCACTGCCATTCTAATTCTCTGAATGGTAGGGCCTTATAATCCATATAAGTGTCAATTTTCATTTGGGGAAACAAGTCCCCATCTGAGAAATTGATATCAAGTAGCCTCACTTGTCCCACCTTGTCCTGCAAATATCCCAATATCTCAACTCTCAGATCATGGATATATGGTTGAGTTGTAATCTCCTCTATATCTAAAGCATGACCCATTATTGTGGACCCACATTGATAAACAAAGAAAAATGGGGGAAAATGATTATTGGTGCGAAATTGGAGACATGGGTTCTCATAGGTTGCCAACAAAGGTATAGTTGTAGTCTAGTTGCACTTGCATATTCAACCTCTCACAAGGGAAGGATGTTTCATAGGAAATTCTATCGAGACTTGTGTGATAAGACGAGTTAAGGAGGACACACCATCAAGTCCAATGCATTACAGTACAATTCCATACTTGAAGGTAAATATATCATAACATTAAAAGGCTTAGACCAATAAAAGCATTAAATAGTTCGTGTTGGCCACATTAAAGTAAACACATACATCGAGAAGGTTGTTTAAACATTAACAAAACTAGCAGTTACACAGAACAACAAAGATTATGCAAGAAAGAAACCATGCATTCATCCACATAATGAAAAATTTTGAGTGCCTGAATAATCAAACATATATTATCTTATCATGACTAATCATACATGGAGGGAATCCCTTGATGTCAATATTTATACAAATAACTTGATAATGAGATATATGATCTCAACTCTCAGACTCTACACAATTGAAATTCTTACTCAATAATGCTCATTAACAACAAAACCCAAAAACCCCACAATAACATAACAACAACAACAGAACCATTGGAAAACCCATAACAAAAACTTAGAATACAACCCCAACCCATTGCATAACTCCATGATTTATAATTTTTGCACAAGCATTATTGGCTTCTTGATTCTGTTGTTAAGCTTTATTTATTTCATTTCCTTCTGGCACGCGCTCTAACATTCCAGATCTTTCTTCTTCTCCTCTAGCTGTCACATCACTCATTTCCCTACTGGCATGTTGGCACATAGGTTTTCACCACTTGGATCTACTATTCGTGTTCTATATTTCTCTGAAAAAACTTTTTACACCTGCAAAACTTGGTAGTCTTCAAAATGAAGGGCCCAACAGGCCCCAACCACAATCCTTGACTCATCTCGAGTAAACCTTATACTGGATTTCTTTGGTCTCCTTCAAATGAAAGGCCCAAATCCAATACAATATAAAGGGCTTGCTCGCAGAAGCTGTCATAGTGTCTGACCCTGTCCTTCCATTTACTTACCAAAATAGATGCACCTGCAAATAATTCTCGCATGTTGTTGATGTCATGTACCTTGGGCTTGGTATCCAAAAGAGAATTCCACTATGTTTCAGTAATAGAATCCAACTACACAATTAGACTATACTCTACTTGAACTCTAGTCCTGGACTTCCAGAGTGTTGTCTTTACTTCTCTATTAACCTCATCCATGGAATTTAGGTGGTCACCCTCAACTTGTATCTCAGTAAATTTAATCGATTTGTCTATAGGGTCAACAATGGATCAAGATTCTACTTGCATCTTCTTAAGACTAATGCACAACTCTTCAACATGCCTACTACATTAATCCAGTAAGACAACCTAATCTATGACCATGTCAAATATTCGACGACACTCTTTGGTCCTAGTATGAGGTGAGGACTTGACATTGACGCCCTCTTCGACTGCATGTTCAAGATTCTGGAGGAGCTCTCAAGGTTTCTCCTTTTCCTTAAGCTAGATGGCATCCAACTGGTGTTGGAGATATTCAGTTTTGTTAGCCAGTTGTGTCTATGCATCTATGCCAAGCATGACCCTATCAACTGGTGCAAATGGGCCAACATTCTCTTGGATATCAACTACCATGTTTCAAAGATTAGGCCATACCTATATAATTTTTTTATACACAACCTATATAGTAGAATCATCTTGTACTCGCAATATTTTCTCAAGTGCCACAACTGTAGTAGCATTCTCAACAACCTCTTGCAACTATTTTGTGTGTTTTGTGAGCTCTTGATTACTATGCTCAATTCTGGTGAGTCTTTTCTCTAGTTGATCGGTGGAAACCATGATTAGCTACAAGATATGAGGTGTAGGGAGGGTGGATAGTTCTCCACTGGTAGAAGAAATAATGAGTGGTGGTCGTGAAGGAAGAAGCTAACCACTTGCAATAGAGAGCTATAAGAAGCTCTTAGTACCAACACCCTCTCAAATGGGCAGATGGGATATGAATTTGCACATAACTCGGTCATGTAGTTCCGGTGGAAGCATATCAAGAATCATTGTTTGTTCCAAGCAAAGCTCTAGGATGGCTCTACACTATTTTGGGTCCTACAACATTGGTGCCACTTTCTCTCTGATGGAGTCACGTTATGCGTCAACTATGTGTCATCTTGGGAATCCATCTACTCATGCTCCGGTTGATCTTGGTCTTTCATAGGGTCCTCATCCATCATAACCCATGTTTGAGGTCATGTCTCAGGATATAAAGGGAAGGTCATTTATGGATTTGTGTCCAAGGGGACTTGGACCTACAAGATATGAGGAGAAGTGGGTAGGGAGGGAGTTGGAGTACTTATAGTGGTGTTGATATTGGAAGAAGAATCGGGAAAGACAATATCATCCTAGGTATGGACTGAGGGGATAGAGGCATGGTCAAACCATCGGTGGTCCCACCATTATGTGGGTTGGCTTCCTCTTTGATGATAGTAGTAGATTGGGGCTGGATGGGAGGGTCATCAATAATATGTATGACAATGGGTGTGGATGGTGAAGTGAAGGAAGTGAGATTTTTAGTGCGTGGTTAGGTTGGAGTGGTGTGTAATTGTGGTGGAATGGAGAAAAGTGGGATGGCCTCAATAATGAGAGAGTCCACAGTGGTTTGGGAGGGGGACTTGGTACACATCTTTTTTCAAGTAAATACAGAGGTGATTACCTCCCGAAACTACTTACCTGAGATCTGTTCATCATCACGAATGGATTAAAAGGGTATATAAATTATTTTTGTTAGTGATGCATCCCCTTCTTCTTCTTTGGCCTCTCCCTCTAAGGTGGTGTGAATGTGTTTTATATTTATTTCACTAGGGCCTACACCTAATGTTTATGTAGGGGAAAACCTTTTTTAAATAGCCGATAAGGTGTAGGAAGCACATGTAGGTGTCTCTTCCCTTAGGACCCTTGGCCATCCTTTGAACTCCTTTTCAAGTGCCACTACATCCCTATAAAAATACAAAGGAGTCACATGAAACAAATTAGGGACATCATCCAATGACCACACAAAAGTGTCGTCGCAATTCATACCGAACTAGATCTGGTGGGTATGTTTGTTGAGGATCGCTTGTGGAATCTTGAGCCTCTCACTTGTGGTGACCTTGTCATTGTGCCACTTTGCAAGGACAACAATGTTCTTGACAACATTAAAGACAAAATTTTGATCATGCCAAGGATCAAATAACTTTGCAATGCAAGGATCTAAACCATGAGAAATTCTTCGGCCTTGAGAAGGCTTCCATTTCCACATCACAAAAGTGACAAAGAAATAGCCATAAATGAAGTAGGTGGTCCTCTCATTGACATTTTCATAGGCCTACAACATCTCTTGTAGCTGATACTGGAACTTGTTCATTGGTGCACCATTCTTGTTAAATTTGACCACCTCTATGGCATCAAACGTACACTCATTCTGTGTGAAGTTTTTCATCACCTTTCCAGTGATGAGGTAGCAAGAAAAATAGACCTATGGACCATTAGTGGGCTCTAACAGAGCACCACAGTCTCCCTGACGATTTACATAGAGTTCATAGAGGCTGAGCATACCCTTTTTCCTGCCATGATTCCTAGACCCATGGAATCCATTTGATACATTATGAACTTTCATGGACAAGCCAGTTAACTAGTGGATGTCTTCCACATGTATGGGGTATCCCTTTTCCAACCAAAGTGTGACATTTTGGAATTGGTTGATCAATAATTTAGTGCATTTAGTGAATACACTAGTGGTGTCGAACATCTATAAGTCTCATATATTCATCAGTATGATAACATGTAGGGGTAGGAACGACGACTTTCATTTCCACTAGAATGAACCATCTAGTGAGGTGGTGTAGTCTTGGAAGTTATGAATCACCATAGACATGTATTGGGAAGAATCATTGAAGTTTGTGTCCACCAGTTGTGTGTGTTCCACCTTGCCATGAAGATCATCTAAAACGTAGACCTAGGGGTCGATGAATTCAGCTAGAACAACAATTATAAGTGGAGTAGGAGATTCAAGGATAGATCCCTAACCATAGGTGTGAACCATGCTAGCAAAATTTCAGCAATAGAAAAATTGAATTGGGGGATAGGGTCATGGAAACCAATTCACAGAGAGATCATTGGGCACTAGGACTAAGTATATATTTAACACGATGAAAATACAATAATATCGATTCGTCGGCCAAAGGTGTGCTTATAAGAAAATTGCAGAGGGTGACTTGATGACCATGCATTAAATATTATAAGGTGACAAGAGTGGTCATTAACGTCGACTCAATCCATCGAACATAGAAAAAATCCATGATGTGATTTTGGAAACTAAATGCATAACCAAAAATTTGGTAATGGGATAGTAAATTAACTTGGGAAAGTAATGAGTAGGTGAATGGTTCACCGGAAAAGGACAAACAATTGTTAATATTTAAGTGACTATGAAAAGAAGAGATGTAATGGTGGGTACAAAGATACTAACGACTTTTAATGACCCACATGATGACACAAGGGTATATACTTCATTTTTCTACAGAATCAAGTATGAGAGGATGTGATTGCGACATTCCCGACCACAAAGGGAATATCCGGTCTAGATGACTCTGACATTGAAAATGAAGCAGTAAGACAAGTAAACACATAATATGTCACCATTTATTAACAGGAAATAAAAAAAAGATAGAAATGGAAACCCTACATACTAACTCACTCTCGGAACCAGGAGCATAACAAAACTGTAATTATAAAGAAGAAAGGTAGGGATTCAAGCGTGCACCATTCACCTAGCCAGGTGAAAGAATTCCATCAAGTTGCGCTAATTTGAAAACTCCATATTCATGGATTTCCACAACTATAAAAGGACCAAACCAGTTCATTTGGATTTTTCCCGGATGTTTTTCATACTTGTTTTCATATAAGAGCACAAAATCACCTTGCACAAATGACTTATGCTTTATATGTTGATAGTGCCAGGACTTTTTTCGAGCTTTCTCCACAATATGATGAAAATATGCTATGAAGCTAGCTTCCTCAAGTTCTATTATTTCTTCCACCCATGCAGCAATGGATTCATCATCGGTCATCTTGGTAGCTTGCACAATGAATAGACTTGGAATGAGAAAACCAGCTGACACAACTGCTTCTTGGACATATACCAGTTGAAATGAGGTATACCTATTTAATCACTTTGTTGTAGTCTTGTATTCCCATAACATAGTTGGAACTCGTTCATCCAAATCATCATGATTTGTGCAAAAACCTTTATTTAGTCCCATCTCCAAGATTTCATTAAATTCTTCCATTGTTTTGTTAGCTGGCGAATGATAGGGACTACTCTTATGATGCCGAATAAAAAAATCTCTAGTAAGGGTCACTATAGTTTTACTGAGAAAGTTGGCTCTTTGTTCATTGGTCAAGCTGCAAGGACAACTGAAATTAGTAATAACATTCTCAAAAATAAACCGTGTTGTAGTGGCTATAGAATAGTCCCAAATTGCCTCTGCTTCAACCCAATGAGTCAGGTAATCAATTGCATTAATTATGTATCTATCCTTTGAATGCTTAGCTGGGGGATTTATCAGACCGATGAAATCAACAACCCATTTTTCAAAATCTTGTAGGGTGTGAACAAGGTGCATAGGCAACTCATTGTGACATGATGGTTTTCCCACTCTCTGACATACATTGCAATCCTGGGAATATTCCATAACATCTTTAAATAATGTAGGGCACCAGGGTCCTTCCTATAAGATCTTTCTATTATTTTCCTTTCCACCAATGTGTCCTCCCGAAACTCCACTATGTCATTCCCATAAAATATCATGTCTTTCATGATCTAATGCACAACACCGCAAGATATTATCTAATCCCAATTTGTAGAGTTGGCCCGCAATCAATTGATATTCCACTACACAAACCATGAGGTGCCTCTTTTGGGTCACGAAATATTATCCTGGCATAGTACCAGTAGTAGGGAATAGAGAATTATCTGAACGATAATCAAGAACATCCTCAATATGAAAAAGGTCTACATCAGGGAGCTCATCATAGACTGCTCTGCCACTTTCTCCCGATTATAACCTGGAAAAATGATATGGCCCCATGTTGTGTTTACTATGACTTACAATACATTTGAATGATAATTTCTGGAATAACAACAACCACCTGCAAATGCGGCCCTCTAACACAAGTTTGTTCACCAAATACTTCAAAGAAGAATGTTCAGTAAAAAACTGAAAATGAATTCCAAGTAAATAATTCCTAAACTTTTGTAAAGCATACATTATAGCCAAACCTTCTCTTTTGGTTGTGGTGTAGTTGTGTCCATCTTCGGAAAGTTTGCGACTAGCAAATTATATAGGATGGCCCAAGTTTCCTTCCCCTGGTTGCACAAGAATAACATCTAGTGCAACTACTGAGGCATCGATATGTACATGAAATTAAATTTTCCAGTTACGATAAGTCAAAATGGGTGCAATGCTCAAATTCTCTTTTCGCAGGTCAAATGCTTTATCACAATTTTGAGTTCAACGAAATTCCTCATATTTTTTCAGTAGTTGTTCCAATGGTGTGGTTATACTTTCTCAGTTCCTAATAAACTGATGATAGTATCCTATATGGCCTAGAGTAGTCCGCAACTGTTTGAAAATGATACGAGGAATATTGAGATTTACTGCGACTTTCATAGGATCGAAGGACACTCCCTCCCTACAAAATATGTGTTCTAACATATTCTGGAAGGGTGCACAATTTTTTTTCTCTCAAATTAATGGAAATTTGTAACTGTCTACATCGGTTCAACATAAACTGTAAGAGCCCAATATGGTCCTTGAGTAAACTATATATAGTCCAATCATCCATGTAGACCTCAAGAAACATGTGAATGAAATCACATAACACTACAATTGTTGGGGAATTCTTAAGCCCAAAAGGCATAACATTGTATGAAAATGATCCCCACTCATTAGTGAAGGTAGTATTCTTGTTTTCTTCCTCAACGATTCGAAGTTGGTGATATCTAGAAAACCCATCTGTAAAGGAATAGGCTTTGTTTCCTTCTACCTAATCTAGTACCTCGTCACTAAAGGTGGTAGGAAAGGGGTCATGTACACAAGAAACATTCAGGCTTCTATAGTCTACACAAACTTGTATATCATATGTACCTTTCTTAGTTTGTATCACGATAAGAATGATCCATGCAGCCTTATTGACAGGGAAAGTTAGCCCATCTATGAGCATCCTATCAATCTCCTTCTTCACTTTCTCTTTGACTCTGGTACTTAGCCGATATGGACTATGCTTGACTGGTCTTGATTCAGGCTTTAAATCAATCCTCATCTCCCCTAAATCTCCCTTAATACCTTTTAATTCAGAAACGATTGTAGGAAAAAAATCTTCATATTCCCGCAAGAGAGCATGTATCTTTGTCATGGTCTATTCGTCCCAATAGTCTTCAATAGATGCTAAATTAGGATGCTCATCAATTCTTATATCGACTTTGTGTAACTTCAATGGTTTGGTATAATAAATACTAATAGCCTCTGAGATAGTATCTTTGACCTCCCTAGTTCCTTCAGATTCCTAAAATGTCAACTGCCTAACTTCCTCAAGGTCATCAAGATCTTTTGGGTCTTTATCAACAGTAATGCAGACTACAAGAAGTAAAGAAAAGGATGGGTAAAGACTATGATGAAGGAAGTACTCATGTTCAATATAGACAATAGGAGGATGTGTAGGATTAAATTCATCAACAAAAAGTATTTTCTTAATCTGTTGAAAAACTAAAGTGATTTTAGGGGACTTGCCTAAGAATAAGAAGTCTTGACATAATTGTTGTTGAAGTATTTCCTAGCAACCAGTTTGGTGTCGATATTCCTCATGTATATACCAAGCAGTTGGAATTTGTCCCAAGGAATGAATAAACTAATGCACCCATAATTGAGAAGGAAGTTGTGCAACTTCCCATACCTAAATAAAATTCCCCACATGCTCCCTTAGATATGAAATTCCTCATATAATTCCAAAGTTGACTGTTTCAAATTCAACAAAGTAAACTGTGAAGGGGTTTAAAGCAATGTAGGATGGCATGCTTTTCTTCATCCCAGAAATATAAAGTACCCTTGTGGGTGGACCACCATCTTGCTAAATAGGATTGTAATGCAACATCAAGTACATGAAATCTTTTCTCTGGCGTGACTTTATCCTCTAACTCAAAAATAAAGACACATAAATCTAAAGTGCCATCATAAACATGGTAGTATCTAACTTGTGACCCAATCCACCTGGATGCTTTGATAGTCACACAACATCGTGAGAAGTTCTCATATATTCCCTATTTCCAATTGTCAAATGCTACCTCTGAATCCTCCTCTGCAAACTAAATACTCTTCCAACTTACTGAGTCATCTATAGTTGGGTTAATATAGTCTTCCCACTTTCCTCCAATCAGAGTGTATAGATAATCCAGGGAATCCTCTTCCATATTCCCCTCTACTAGATCTGTATAGTGAGAACCTCTATAAGGATCTAGTGGTTGGGTTACTTTCATACCATGTGCTTCAAAGGTCATTAGTTCCTTCTTAATATCTATAATACCATAATTCTCATAATTCTAGTCTATACACAAAAGATTCAGGTATGGGTCCTTCTCTCCCATGATTTATATCAACTTGAAGAGAACCATTTTCTTGAATCCATATAAGTCTGCTTCAACATTATATAGCCTCCCAATAGGATAGATACAATATTCATTGGCCATCCACAATTTAATGGGAGAATATTCCAACTTGGGATTACCCATGTATTTCCAAGTCTTCTTCGGTAACATGTTCACATCAGACCCTAGATCTAGCATAACATCACTAATCGTGTAGCCATCAATGTGATCATTTAGTATAAATTTCCTTTCATATCATTGCTTCATTCTTTGTATTCTACCTATATTCCTCTCTAGAAGGTGAGAAACAACCAACTCTTCTAGGTTCTCTTCAACCTCTAAAGTCCCCTTGAGTTTTTTCTACAACTCCTTAGTGATTTGTTCATCATCCAAAATATCATAAAATAAGAGAAGCCACAATTCAATAGTATGTTGGGGTATCATTAGGGTATCTTTCTATGTTACCCAATTTTCCTCGAGCTTAGGTTGAGGCTCATGGCTAGAGTATGTAGTTATCGGTATAGTTGTATTAGAAATCCATCAGAATATCTCAACAACATCCTTAAATACAAATATTTTCACTAGGGGGTCATATGTAGCATCTTTCGATACTACCTTATGGATATTGTTTTGAGTTGAGTTATTAACATCGACATCGATCCTTGTTTCGCCTCTAGTAATTATATTAATATTGGGATATTTTCCTTCAGTGCTAGGTTAGGGATCTAAATTGATCAAATTGGTGCCTCGCTACCTTGTGTGATCCTCCCATTTCACAATCAACTTAGGACAATCTTCAGTGGCATGGGTGTTGTTTCAAAAGTGGACACACCAAGTCTGTCTTGGAAGTGGACAATGTCTAGAAATATGTCCTTTCTCATCACAATTATAACACCGATTTGACCCTCTTCCACTAGTTTTTCCACCTTTGAAACCTCCACCACCTCTACATCCTCCTCCAAATCCTGGAGGAAAGTTGTCAATCCTAAATGAAAATCGATCTAGTCTATATGAAAGAGCATCCAGAGTGATACATTGTTTAGTGGTGTGAGTAGGTGACCTACATAAATCACAACTAGTCTGTGTTCGGGATAGGGGTGTATTTTTGTAGTATTGGTAAATGTCGAGGGGGATGCCTATGGGTTCTAAAAATTTCACAGTATTCATTATTCTGATTACCCTGATGGTTTGAGAAGGTGTGGTATTTCACATGTCCATGCAATGGTGCAAAAATTGCAAATTTTGCAACCCATATCGATGGTGCTACTAGTGGAGGTTGCCATTAGTGTTTGAGGGGGTCCTACACCCCTCAATATGGGACATTGTGTCCATGTATTACCTTCAATATAGCAACCTGTACACCAGACTTTTGGGAAGGCTTCTCTAGGAAAGGTCAATTCTTGAATTTTATCAGTCAAGGTGGAAATATGGCCTTGCATTTGCATAATATTATAGTCATTGGGTGGTATTATTACCCACAAGATTCTAGGATATCCGACCATCACCTTAATTTTCATGGCATGTTCTAGGGATTTCCCCAATATAGTTATCCACTACTGAGTTAATGGGATTTGAGTTAATGGTAAAATTTCCTGAATGAACCATTAAAATTGGTGGTATTCATGAATGGGGTTGGCCAATTTCCCTATTGCGTCTTTGAATCTTTGGTTATACTCCCAGGCATATTCCCCATCTCTATGTTTCATTTCATGTAGTTCATAAATAGTTTGTTGCTCGGATTGGGGTAGTTTAAATTTAGCTATAAATTTTTGTTTGACTTGCAGTAAAGGGAATGGTTTCCCCTGGGGATTCCCTGATTCGATGGATTTTATATACCATTTTAATGCTTGACCCCTTAACGTGGTCTGAAACTCAACTAGTTTATTAGCATCCAAATTTCTAGGAGATGACCAAATGGCCTTACAAAGGAACCTATGTTGTTCAACATCCTCATCCCCTTTACCCCAAACTTATGGGTATCGAGTGAGGGATCTAACATGTTGATGTGCCATGGGAGGACTTGGGGAACATATCAATATAAATCCTAATGGCTTTGGCTGCAATAACACTAAATAAAATGCCAAACTACTGCTACTAGTACTACTCGAACTGGTTGGACTAGAATGAGGAGAAATGATAGAAATTGTGGGACAGTGTATTATAGAATTTACTAGATTAGAAGATTGTGTTAAGGGACTAGGCGATCCAAGGATAGTTCCTTTATCACTGGGATGGGATTATTTAAGCTAGGGAGTCATGTTAAGAGGCCATATCATATCAATTCATGTAGTGTATTTCACATCTTCCTGCTCTATAGGAGTTGGATGTCACACAACTTCTGCAAATATTACAATTGAGTCTTGTTCCTTGGTGGTGACTCCTATCTTGATTCTTTCTTCCAAATTTTCTTCACTTCGATGAATCTCTCCAGAACTCTAACCATTCTCTCTGAACCTCTCCTTTATCCATTGGTTGGAAAACCTTCCATGCGTCTGCAACTCTCTCAACCTCTTAAATTCTATTTTATGACTCTTCTCGAGGTTGATCTACTTATGTGACTGATCATGCCTCTTCATCAAATTTCACATCTATTCTTGCCACCTATTTTCAAGCAATGAAACCCTTTCCCGATTCCTCTTGTATTTGAAATCCTTCTCACAACAATCCCCCATACCTCAAGAACTCTTGTATAATAACTCATGGATCCTCACCTAAATAACCTGCCCCTCATGTGCAAAAGGTTTTACTTGGCTATTTCAACCAAAGGAGTCGGTATCATTCCTTCTTCCACCAAAAAGATCTTCATCCACAATGGAATTTCTTGCAGTAATCTCCCTCAGGATCCCTCGTAAAACATTGCTTCTAATTTTGAGAATGACTGGTGGTTTTCCAAAAAAAATCAATGATGTATCCTTTGAGGGTAGTTTGGACCCAAAACTCCATAGCTCGACAAATCTAGTGATCTAACTTGTGAATAGAAGTGATCCACTCAATCGTCCAATTAAATATTTTCTTGACACGATCTGTAAATTTTGGTGCTTCTTGCAATCGTTTGAGCCACTGGTAGACCCCCTCTAGGAATCAAATCTAGAATATTTTGTATTGATCATTGGATGGTTTGAAATAAAATATTGCATCCTTCACAACCATCAAACCTTTCTGTTGTAACTCAATTTCTTGAAATATGAACTCGTCACACCTTCTTTCCCACCCATTTTCAATATCAGACATCCTATGAAAATTTGTTAAGAATTCAATGTCCCTGAAACAAAACCATTTGTTGGCATGAAATTGGAGACCAAGGTTCTCAAAGGTTACCAATAAAAGTACCATTTTCTGGTGCAAAATTTCCACAAGAGAAGAAGATATCACCCAAAGTGCTACTGATACTTGTGTGATAAAGTGAATTAAAGAAGACAGACCATCACTTCGAGTGCATTACAATACAATTCCATACTTAAAGATAAATATATCATAACATTAAAAGGATTAGACCAATAAAATAAATGAACAGTCTATTTTGTGCAACATTAAAGTAAACACATACATAAAAAAGCTTGTTTAGACATTAACACAACCAATAGTTACGCAGAACAACAAAGATTATGCAAGAAATAAACCATCCATTCATCCACATAATGACAAATGTTTGGGTGCCTGAATAATCTAACATATATTATATTATCATGGCTGATCATACATGGAGGGAATACCTTGATGTCAATATTTATACTAATAAATTGGTAGTGAAATATCCAATGTCGACTCTCAAAATATGCATAATTGCAGTTCCTACTCAATAACGCTCATTAACAACAAAACCCAAAAACCCCACAATAAAATAAAAACAACATTAGAAGCAATGGAAAACCTGGAACAAAAACTTAGAACATAACCCTAAACCACTACATAACTCCATGCTTTATAACTTTTATGCAGGGCTTATTGTCTTCTTGATTCCGTTGTTACTCTTTCTTGATTTTGTGTCCTTATGGCATGTGCTCGAACGTTCCATATATTTCCACTGCTCCTCCAGCTGGCCCATCACTCTTTTCCCTACTATCATATTGGAACATAGCGTTTCATCACTTGGATCCACTGTTGTTGTGTTATATTATTATGAAAAAAAATTATACAACTACAAAACTTGGTGCTCTTCAAAATGAAGGGCCCAACAATGACGTTGATGCGAACTCACATAATGCTCACTGGGATCTATAGTGAAGAATTCAGACAATCAACTAGAGAAAAATAAATTAAATATGAAGTGATCATCGGTTTATAGATAGACATGAGGAAGGTGGTGCAAGATGAGTATTAAATGATCATTAAGAAGAAAACTGCATAATGAACTCGATATTAACAACAAATATGATGGACATACGTGGATAAATTGGATCAATGATTCAGTAAGTAAAGAGAAAAAATACCAACACAAACTTGACATATTACGTTACTCAGAAAAATAGTTGACTTTTCAGAGATCAACCGGAAAAGTATGTGTGACCTTTTGGACATAAATGAGTGTGGCTGATATAGACAAGATGAAGATAGAAAGGTACCAACTACATTTAACGAACACTATGATAGGGGCATGACAATGACTCGAACAAAGGGATTTACTTCATTCATAAAGATATGAAATGGAATCCCCCCAATCACAATGATGTGACCCAAACTGGAAAAATGGCTATGACAACTAGACTCTATGGGTGAGTGAGAGTTAAACACATCACTATTTTATTAGTAAAAAGGGAAAATGAAAAAACAAAATAGAAACTTACCCACTTTATTCACTCCCTGTTACAAGAGTGCAAAAAAAAATTGCTCAATGAGCAGAGAGGTAGGGATTCATGCATGGAACATTCACCCAACCCAGACAAAGAACACCATCTAGTTGTGTTAGCTTAACAACTTCTGACTCCCAAATTTCTGCAACTATAAAAGGTCCAAGCCAATGCATTTGTAACTTCCCTGGATGCTTTTGAAACTTACTTTCATAGAGCAATACCCAATCTCCTTGGCCAAAAGTATTGGTCTTGATGCACTTTTCATGCCAAGCATTTTTTCTATCCTTCTCCACATTTCGATGAAAATATGCTTGAAATATGGCTTCATCCAATTCCAAGAACTCTGCAACCTGTTCTACAACTGATTCATCAATTTTCATATGATTCACATGCACAATGTATAAATCCAGAGTGATGAACTTGGTCAGGACTACTACTTATCTCCCATACACCAGTTGAAAGGGAGTATATGTATGTAATTTATTGCATATTTTTTCAAATCACTGCTGAGAAGAACTTCTTAAAAAACATTTTTTAGGAGATGTACGCACCCTGCACCATTACATCACATGTACATATGATTGCTGCACCACTACAACTTGTGTACATATGATTTATGCACCATTACAGCCCATGCATGCTTGCTAAAGTTGCAAAAAATAAAAAGTTGCAAGGAATTTATTCAAATTCACGAGCTATTGGAAGTTTCCCAACTAATCCACCTACTATAGCTCGTCACCCAACCGAATAAACATCCTTTTGTCATATAAAAGGATTTTTTAGGGTCACATTTCATATCCAAGAATAAGAATAGTGAAACTATGCCCAATTTCACTTCCCCTCCTTGCCCAACATATTGTTGCCTTTTGTGAGATATTGCCTCAACATTCCCATATCATCCCCTTCTCCCTCCATTCAATCCATGCCCTTCTTTGAGGTGATCATAATATTGAGAGAATGAGTCCATTCAAGGTGCACTTGGAGTATGGTAAAGAGGATCCCAAACCAGGTTTGTAGAATGGTGGCCGAAATAGATTGTAAGGTAAAATATTTGTATGATGAATAAAATAATCACATTTTCCTATCCCAAATGATGATGTTTTGAGTATTTTCATTGATTTATAGTTAGCATTTAATATATAACCCTAACTTATGGATAGAATAGCATGATTGTAGTTCTAGTTTTTATATATTTGGATGCAGGTCAACCTTAGTAGGAGACATCCAGTCAGTGGAACTTCCAAACTTGAGGAGATCATCACCAGACGTGGGATCAAAGGTATAGTTACCCGATCTCTTCTCTATTTTCTTTCTTTACATTAGTTTGGTATGTTTGGGGTAGAGTAGAATTGATTGAGTTTTAGATGGTTATTCGCTTTGTCTACATATTAAACCCTGGTGTAGTTAAAGGGGTGTTTTCCCACTAGAATAACTGGTGACCATATTGGGGAATCCTCTAGGATTTTTAGGGGATTTTGGGTTGTTTGATTGGTTTGTTTTCCTTTCAAGTTTCTTTCAAGTTTTTGAGTCTCTCAAGGGATTCTGGTCACCCCCAGGGTGCATACCAATTTTCCCTGCCCTGTAATACTTCCTGGTATTTTCTTTTTTTGAAGAGATACACAGGTGTACGTACCCTATCTTGGGTCAACCTGTGTACATATGCGCTCTACTCAATAAACATCTCGCATACATATGCAGGCTGTTGAAGCAACAACCCATGTCTTTTTTTTAAGAAAGTTTTGAAAAAGAGGGATTTTTCCTCTTTCCTGATTGAAGTTCACACTTCTCATGGATTTCTTGGATCAATCTAGAGTCTCTGTTTAAGGCCATATCCCGTGTATAGGTTTTATTTTACTTGTTTTCTGAGTCTTCTTGTGTTTACCCTTAAAAAGGTTTTGAGCAAGATGTTGAGTTGTAGATTTGCCTTCTTGGTTTCTTGATTGAATCCCTATGATCTATAGTGGGCTGAAGATCTTTTACAGTCTTATTTCAATTTTATTTTTATCCTTTTTACTTGCTTTGAAAAAAGAAAAAAGATTTACTTCAGTTTTTCTCTTTAAAGAAATTAAAAAAAAAAAATCATTTCAATTTGGTAAAGTAGTTAAAATTGATTATTTGCAAAAAGGAAAAAGAGTCTTTTTGTCAAGTTCTTTTTTATTTCTTGAAACATAAGTAGCTTGTATTCAAGTGAAATAAAGTTTTAGGTTTTCTTTACAAGATCTTGAAAAGTTAGTTAAGAAAAGTTGATTTCACAAAGAGTTAGTTATAAAGATTTTCTTTTGAATTTGAGGTAATTTTTCTTTCAAGTGCTTTACTTTCTCCTCCTTATTCGTCTCTTGATCACACCATTAGTTTCACTACTGTATCTTTTGACTAAATCAAGCCTTTAAAAAGAACTCTTAATCTAAAATACACTAGACTTTTTCTGTTTGTATGGTCAACAAACTAGTTTAGGGTTTTAGGGCCTTGAATTAGGATTGGAGAGGAAACTCTTCAAGGCCGTTAAATCAAACATTGGAGTCTTAGTTAGGGACTTCTTAAGTATAGTGTTGTAAAAGTTATCCGGGACCCCCCTTTAACACAGGGGATAAACACGAGATCGCGTGAGGAAAAGCAACGGAGATAATCCCTCCAATATCGGATTGAACATAGTGGGGAACGCATATTGAGGGTCTGTCTTGGGAGTAATATTGACTCCATTTTCCTACATATCTTCTTGGACCTCGAATCTATTCAAGATCCTCTATTGTCTTCCAGACCATTTTCTTTCGATACCCTTGATAGGCTTCAGACTTGTTATCTTGCTCATTGTGATCCGCCCAACTTTAGACTGTACCCACTTGGTGACTAACTAAGAGTTGGAAACTTAGTTGCCCATATTCTAAGGAATTACACAAGTGACTACAGGGGCATACATCAGTACCTAGGGTAGATGTTAGATCACGCTTTGTAGAATATACCTGAAGGTTTCTTTCGTGTTCAAGTTACACTTACACCTGTTAGTTTCTCTATTGTTGATTGGCGTAACTGTCCTTCCTACTAGATCATCGACTGCTTGATTTGTCTTTAGGAAATTTTTTATTGTGTTCTTGGTGTTCAAATGCTAGTTAAGCCTTACTATGTCGGTTGATAATTTCACAAGGTGGAATATCAACAACTTTACCTATCATGAAGGTTTTAGGGACTGTCATTGGTTACATTTGAGCCACCTCTACCACCGTTATGGTGAAGACTTGACCAAGAAGGGTCGTTTGAAGTGACCAGGCCGCAGGAAATTGTGCCTGAACCTGCTCTGTGATGATACTTTCTAAATCTGGAGAAACCTACCATCTCTGACCTTGGGGTAGAATCTCTTAGTCCAGCTAATCCTTCGATCACTGACTTGTTGGCGTAAATCTTAGTTCAAGTTGTCCCTCCCAATTTGACACCTTATGAGTGTCAGCTAGTCTTGCAAGCGACAATGGAAGCGAATGATGCTAATTTGTCTGGGAGTCCTCATATTCACATTAAGTCTATTACTTCAGGAGGCATATTACCTCCTCTCCCACCTTCTCCAATCTAGACTCTAGTGGTCAAGACTCCCTCTACTTCAGGTAGTGGTCTGATATCGTTATCATTTTATACCATTGCTCTGTTTACTCAGAGTACGACGGGCCCTCCCTTCTCATATGGGATGCCCAACTTTGATTCAAACTCAATTCTTACCTAATCCACCTTACAGACCATGGGTCTGGGGGTAGGGAGCTCAAACGCTCCCGTGCAAGGGTAAAATGAGGGAACTTCAGTCCCCATTAATGTTATCCATTACGGTGGGGGTTATATACCTCCTCTATCCCCCTCACTCGGTGGTGCTTTCCAAAAACCAATTGGGTTGAATGTTAATTATAGCTTGTTTGGAGTAGGCAGTTTAAGTCCTTTGTCTTATAGAATGCCAGTGGGATCTATGTCATTCTCTTTTTTCGACACATTTGGGAACAAAATTTTTTCTTCGGTTGTTGTCTCGGCTAGGGGTAACCCCAGTTTTGGGAAACAAAACCCAATTCAGGGTACTATTCCTTCACAGGGAGCAACGACTAGAGTTTTCTCCACAAAGGGTCTTTGAAATCCTTTGCAGGGATCAGTTCCCTTGCAAGGTATGTCAGTCAAGGGAAACCCCTTCCATTCTCAATGGAATCCCATGCAGGGCTCCGTACCCATGCCCGTCGGATCGGTCGGGGGAATCCCCTTCCAAAATCCTTGGAACGCAATGTAGGGAGAAATCCACGCACAAGCTATGATACCCCAATAGACACAGTTATCGTATGTTGGTCAAGGCCATGATTTTTAACAAAACCCTCACCAACAGTACAACTTTTCCTAGAAACCTAGTGCCAGTCAAACTTTAGGACCCTCTTTTCCTGTAAATAGTACACAACCTAAACTACCATTTTGGGCAACACTACACCTACCACACTTATCAAGATTACTCAATGAACCAATTTTTCATGATTCGCATTGGCCCCCCATTCTTACTAAGTTTCCCTTAGATATTCTAAAATTTGAAGGCAAGCCTAGTGAAGATCTAGCTGATCATGTGACAACTTTTCATCTATGGTTCTCGTCAAATTCACTGAGGGACGACTCCATCTAGTTGCATATTTTTCAATGCAATCTTATAGAGGGTGTTGCAAAATGGTATATTGAGCTCGATCGCTTGAGGTACTCTTACTTCAATGACTTGGAAATGGTATTCTTGAACCATTTCCAGTTACCTATGAGATACAATGCAGGCATCGAATTGATGGAAAACTTTTAGCAAACCAAGGCCAACCATATCTATGATCATATCCAAGAATGGCGGCGCCGAAAGAACTTGATAAAGGTCTAAGTCCCTCTTGATTTCTTGCTTGAGTGGTTCCTAAAGTCTTTGGTGCCCTACATGTCCAAGGACATTGCGAATTACAGAATGTTTTCAGAAGAGGAGGCGATTATTAGAGCATAGTAGCTTGAACTGATCTACTATCAGTCTGGCATTCTCAACGAGATTTTTCCAGATGCACCATGGTCTATTCTCGATAAGTCCAAGAAAAAGTCTAGACTCCATGTCGATGGTATTGTGGGCTCCGTGCAAGGCAAGTCCACAGACCTGTTATTAAATCAATTGCAACAATTGTCGATACAATAGTCTGTGGCCAACAAGACTTCTAGTTCAGTTGTTCCCCTTACCCATACGTCGGATGTACACAATGTGTAGTCGAAAAACACTAAGGCCAACCAGTAGCCCAAGGGAAAGAAAAAAAAATGGAATAAGAAGGGTAAAGGGATAAAAAGGATACCACTAATGTTGGCAGGGGAAAACAAAGAATAAGAAGTCAAAGTATCTGTGTAACCTTTGCACGGAAGACCATCTGACTTATCTGTGCTCTCAACTTGCAGAATCCCAGAAGCTATTGGTGCAACAACAACCTACTATGTTGACGAACCCTTTTCCACAAGGGAAAAACTTGGCTCAGGCTTCAACATCCTCGAGCGCAACAAGGGGTAGTTAGAGACCCCCCATGCCTACTAACCTGACCACTAATATTTACATGATTAATGCCGAGGATAATATAGCGACTAGGTCTCGAGATTATAGAATGTTGGAATCTATCAAAAAGGGAAATGAAGCCACAAACCCACTGATTCCTCTCCAGATTGAGAAGGAGAGGGTCGAAACAATGACTCACATCCCAAAAGGTGTGTTTAAGAAATCTTCTAATAATCCAAATGCGAGGGTCACCCATAACTACTCTATTGTGGAAGACTTGGCACAGACCCCTTGCGCGATGTCTCCTCCAGATTTTCCCTTCGCAAAGAAAAGTTGTGTTATCCGCCTTGGGATCGATAGAGACTTTTAACTCGGGAGTGATAATTTTTTATCCAACTAACCTAAAATCCCATCTTCCTTACCACATTTCATTTCAGATAGTAGTGGCCTACACCACGAAATATTTTACTCAAAACATTTTTCGTACAGTGGTTGACGAGGGCACCTCGACTTGCGTGATTTTGTTGGTGTGTTGGAAGGTCATTGGCCAACCTAGTTTGTCTTCATCGCCTACATTACTTATGAAATTTGACGTCCATTCGTTCATACCACATCAGATCATTCCTTCTTTCCCCGTGCAGTTGGGAGGAAAAACTGTGTGTGTCGAAGTTGAAGTGGTTGATGCGCCTCTTGACTACAACCTGTTGTTAGGAAGGAGTTCAAATTATGCGATGCATGCAATGATTGGTACGATTTTTTGGGTCTTGTGTTTTCCGCACAAGGGTCAAATTGGGACCATTGACCATTTGTCTTTCTCCCATCCTGACCCTTCATCGGGGGCTTCCATGGTCCCGACGATTGATAATCTGTAGCCCGACATTGTCAACTTAGGTGTTGGTTTGTTTTTTTCATTGATGGAAACTTTTGATAACCCACCTCCTTTTGGCGATGCCAAGATTATATCGATTGTTCTCGACCATCCTAGAGTTGCAATTATATAAGTATCGTCATTTTGAATGAGTTAATTTAATGATATTTGGACTCTACCTTCCCCATCGGCTTCGATGGAAGGGACAGGGCATCCTGGCATGGCCATGCCCTTTTCTGTGACTGAGGTTGCATACAATATTGTCTAGCAAACTTCGGCCAACCCCGATCCAACTCCCACGCAGGAGTTAGATCCAATTCTTAAGCCTATTTGGGCTCAAGGTTCTCTTGCCACTGATGATCCTTTAGACATGGACTTTCCCTCTAACATGTCGATTCTCGAGGAATTGACTGGTCCTGATAGACCTTGGGATGATCTACATCATATATCTTACTTCCTTCCCAAGTTAAGGAGAATAGAGGTGGGAGAATTTGTTTTGACTGTGAATGGAGATAATTATTGTCCTATGAATCCTCTAGCTACGCACAGAGTTTATGTTAAGGGTAACATGGCAAGTATCTCTACAATGATTCCCATAGATATATCCAAAACCTGTTCCATTGTGGAGAATGTTTTCATCGAAGCAGACTGCTTCCCCGAAGAGATTTGAACTTACACTAAGTTATTCAAATAATTTTGCGACGTATTTTCCTAGTATTATGAGGAAATTCTAGGCATTGACCCACAAATTGTTGAGCATGAAATTATGACTTATCCTGATGCCAATCCGGTCTAAAAGAAGCTTCATCTAGTAAATCCTCAAAAAGAGGTAGCAATTAAGGCAGAAGTAGAAAAACTGCTCAAAGCCAGTTTTATCTACCCCGTACAGTTGACGAAATTGGTGTCAAACCTTTTTCAGTTAACAAGAAGCAAGGTACGATTCACATGTGCATGGAATTCCATGATTTGAATAAGGCATGTCCGAAAGACAAATTTCCCACCCCGTTCATTGATCATATTTTCGATGAGTGCACAAACTGCAAGGTATTTTATTTCATGGATGATTTCTCAGGATACAATCAGATTCAGATCCAACCCAAATACCAACATAAAACAAATTTTAGTTGTCCTTGGGGCACGTTTGTGTATCTTAAGATGCATTTTGGCCTGAAGAATGTTGGATCCACCTTTCAACGGGCCATGTCATTTTATTTTCATGATCTTAGACACATAGTCGAGGCATATCTTGATGATCTAACATCACGCTCTCATAAGATATCTGATCATATAGCTCATCTTCAACTAATATTTGAGCAATGTTGTTACTATCAGATTCTCTTGAACCCTAACAAGTGCAGTTTATGTGTGACATCAGGTCATCTCTTAGGTTTTATTGTTTCTAAAAGAGGGATCATGTTCTATCCTCTCAAGGTTGAGGCAATAGTTCAATTGCCTCTCTCGTGCACAATACCCTAGCTTCAAATCTTACATAGAAAAGAGAACTTTCTTCGATGTTTTGTTGTGAATTATGCCAAGATCACAAAAGGGTTTATGCATCTCTTGGAAAAGGGAGTCCCATTATGTTGGGATGAAGCTTCTCAGTGCTCCTTTGAATCATTGAAATGCACCTTGACGTTTTCCCCTCTGCTCCGACCTCCTGATTATAATAGAGATTTCTTATTGTATTTGGATGCTACAGAAATGAACATCGGCATGGTCTTGGTTAAAAAAGATGACATGCTCAAAGTGAATTTTATATATTTCCTTAGTTGAGGCCTAGTTGGGATGGAACTCAACTATTCTCATGTTGAGAAGCTTGCTTTGGTAGCAGTTCATGCTGTCCAACGGTTCCATCACTACAATTTTCTTTGCAAGACCACTGTCATTACCATTGTGAACCCTTTCTAATATGTGCTAACATGATGAGTCATTGGATAAAATATTAGTATATGGATTGTAATCCTCCAGGAATTTGACTTGGATTTTGTTTCTGTGAAATCCAAAAAGTCGTTGGTCTTTGCCAAACTTATTTCAGAGCTTCTATTCTAGTATAGTGATATCATGCCCAAAGAATCACCTACCAAATGAGATCTTTCTCTAATTGCATCTTCGGACCCATGGTATGGAGATAAACTAGTCTATATCCATACTTTTAAGTGCCCCTCTTTTGCTTCCCTTGATGAGCATTGATGAATTCGACATTAGGCTTGAAACTATCTCATACTCGATGACACTTTGTATCGTTGAGGTGTAGATTGCATTATTTGCCAATGCCTTATCCATGAAGAAGCATAGCTCGTTTTGAACATCTGTCACACTGGAGCATGTGGCAGTCATTTGTCTGGGTTGGAAACAACCCAAACAATTCTACGTGCAGGTTACTTATGTCCCTCATTAATAAAGGATTGCATTGAGGTGATCAAGAAGTGTCACCCATGCCAGATCTTTTGTTAGAAGATGCGAGCACATCCTTCTCTTATGTTTCCTGTCATTTTTGTTGATCCTTTCACCAAGTGGGGGAATTGAATTCACTACATGTCACCCGACCTCATCCAGGGGGCATCGTTACATCATCATAGAAGTAGACTACATCACAAAGTGGGTCAAAGTTATGCCAACGTTTAACAATGATGGTGAAACAACGACTCTTTTCATTTTTAATCAGATAGTAGCAAGGTTCAGAATCCCAAAGGAGATTGTCATTGACCATGGCAGTCACTTCCAAAACAAAATGATGAATGAGTTAATGTCAAATCTTGGGTTTAAATAGGAGCATTCATTTCCTTATTACCCACAGGAAAATGGTGACGTTGAAGCTATGAATAAGTCTCTCAAAACTATTATTCAGTGGACAATCAATTCTACCAAGTCAAATTGGCATTTAATGTTGTATTCAACATTGTGGGCCTACTGAACGTCTGTGAAGAATTCCACCAGTTTTTCATCATTTCAAATCATATATGGGATGGAAGAAGTCTTACCTATTGAGTGTTAAATTCCTTATTTAAAGTTGGCAGTGGAATTATTGCCAAAAACTTCACCACTTGAGGAATGCCTACTATATCTCGAGCAGCTCGATGAGCAGTGTCGTGATGTAGACTCGACCAATGAGGCTCATAAGCAATGATTCAAGTGTCAGTATGACTAGTCTGTTCATCCTCCAATTTTTTTCAAATGTGATCTTGTCTTGGTCTATGATCAAGAAAAATATCCCCTGGGGGTAGGCAAGTTCAAACCCATGTGGTTCATACCATTCATTGTGAAAGAGGTCTTGAAGAAAGGCGCTTAACGTCTAGTTGATTTTGAAGGAAATTCCTTGGTAGAGCCTAGAAATCAACTCTACCTCAAGAATTATTACTCTTAGGTTGGTCACCTGGGTGACTTCTTGTACATATATATATCTTCTTATATAGTTTTTGTCTTTTTTGTTTTGTGGAAGTGTAGTTATTTATGGCTTCTTTTTCATTTTGGCATATGTCAAGTGAATCAGAGGTGTATTTTGGGTTTGCAGATGATGCTAGCTGACACACTCAGAGACTTGCTTCCACATCTTGGGTGATTTTCACACCTAGAGGCCAGTTGCTATCTTTCAGAGGTGTTTTTCTAGGAGATGCTACAAACAACGTTGATGAATACAGTCCAGTGTTATAATTTCTTTGTGACACCCTATCACACGACATTTCTCACCTCTAGGTCTACTTAGATGCTCAGTTGGTTGTGTCCCAGTTAAATGGGGTTTACCATGTTTATGATCCCGCTCTACATGAATGTTTCCTTAGGGTACATCTCTTATAACATTACTTCAATTATATTACGCATATCCATGTTACTAGGAGATTTAATCATATGACATATACTCTAGCTAATCAAATATTAGATTGTCATGTTGAACACACATAAAAAGAAAAGCACACACATACACATGTACATACATTTCTAAAATATGTAATCCATAAGAAAAAAAATATGTATGTATATATATATATATATATATATATATATATCAAAAAGTGTCATGAGTACATAGGTGGGCGTGAACGCCTCAAAAATAGTGTTCAGTATACATCGTTGGGATTATGCCCTCAAAAAAATACATGTACAAAAGGTTCCCTCGACACATCAAAAGTTTATCGTATCTAAGCACGAGGCCTGTTGGCCCTGCCATAATGCACAATGGCATTGGCCAAACACTGGAATATCTGGACCCACATCCATGGAACCCCCACTACATGAGGCTGCATGGAAGGTGGGAGATCCTTGATCTTGGCCATGGGTACTGTGTGAGTGAGTGCAGTGAGGTTGTGCTCCACTCATCTCAAAACTTTCTCATCCTCTCTAGCTAGAGGTCCCCCTGCGGCTGTTGGTCCTACCTCTGGTCGAGGATGTTGTCAACTCCTCATGAAGTTTGTTGGGTGCATTGGTCCCACATCTGTACATAGAAGATACACAAGATTCAATACTTAGTACACATATAAAAATAATATATATAAAAGCAATTAAAAATTAAATAAATTTAAAACATATTACCTATATTGCCTCGCTCCTCTCTAGGAGGCATGGTAATGTATGTATCCCTGGAGAATTTGATCTCGTTGTAGGGGTAGTCCTTGATCTCCAGAATCTGCCATGTCCACTAGTCAAAAAATTTATCATCAAAGGCCTCTATGGTCCTCCCTCCCCCCTATCCTGGCAACAATTCTCCCCATGTTCATATCACTAGGAAGGAGGCCACATGCCCTTTTATAGTGTCTCTAGGACTCATACTAGGACCCCTCTCGAAGAAGAAGAAACATAGAATCGTACCAAACCCAAATTTCTTGTTGGTATGCTACCGACACTCTGTCACCTATCTTGTCATGCACATAAGCATGGTTGTGATCCAGTCAAAGATATGTGCCTCTTGACAATGAATGGCACAATGCATGTGTGCCCAAGAGGCTTGATGTAGGGCCGCCGATATAGTAATCCACCCAATCAACAATAGGATCACCCACATGGTGAAACTTGTGATCTTGTGAATCTATTAGCGTCGGAAGTCACTCCTGGATTGCTTGCAGGAGCAGAGCCTGACACCCATCAGTTTAATGTCATGATTTTTTTATAAAAGGATGATCAAATGGAGATAAAGGCTCGAGGAGATATCACTCTAACTCAGGGATTGGGCCTAGCATGTATGGAACAAAGGAGGTCTTGATCTAACTTCATCTAGTGGGTTGATTAAAAGATAAGCAGGTGGAAGACTTAGTAAGAAAAGTGAACAAACAGCTTTGGGCTACGGGCTTTCAGCGGTTTGCAGAAGAAATATTTGGAATGCAAGATCCTCTTGGTTCAGGGTCTCAAGTTACTAAAAAGGGGACTTGACTGGATCCTCCAATTCCAAGTCACTCAGCACTGAGAAAAACACAAGGACTGATTAGAACAATGAAACTGCTACAATGATCCTATCTGTTAGCGATATTTCTTGCTAACGGGGGTAGGAAATCAAAAGGTGGGTTAAAACCCACTTATCCAAGGTCTCGGGCAACATGCGCCCGTGGTAAACAGTAAGCAAGATCGG
>JZKD02S0250379.1:103736-125319 GCA_000966675.3 Picea glauca
TGTATAAGATATATCTGGAGTATATATGTAGATATAGGCTTAACCTTGGAAAGGTCCTCCAGTGATTATTCCTCTCGTCATATTTAGACTTGTCCTGAAATAGCTAAGAAAAGAGCTAAGATGGTTCTTGGACTGAACCCAACTATTTAAAATGTCTTTACAAGCAGGACTAGACTTTATGCAATACTCTAGACAGTCAAAACAATAACAATTTTTACAAACTAGGATCCATTTGAATCCTGGGGAGCATCTGGTATGCTCAAGGAGGATGCAGCCATTTAATTGTCTTTTCACTGGCTTCTTTGGTGAGTAGATCAGCTATGCAGTTATCTTTTCCAGGCTTGTATTGTATGTCAAAATCAAAACCATCAAGCCATAAGCTCCATCTGAGAATTCTATTATTTCCCTGTTCCAGAAGTCTCTGATTAGTCAACATACCTTTCATATGATTCAAATCAGTTCTAACAGTGAAATGAACAGGTTTTAAAAACAATCTAAATTTCTTTATCCCATTCTTTACAGCAAGTATTTCCTTATGGGAAGAGGGATATTTGGATTATGTGTCAGTAAAACAACCAAAAGTATATATACAGACTTCTTCCAACTTGGGTCCATTCTTTTGAAGCAATACTGCAGCCCAAGTGTCATTGGAGGCATCAATTTCGAGAATAAGTTGTAATGACATATCAGGAAGATGTAGTCTTGGCAGATTTTGTATCTTCTGTTTGATTATTTGAACAGTTGTCGTCATTTTGTGGTTCCAAGGCATCATTTTATTCAGACGTTTTTGTAGTATTCTCACATCCTTTGCTTGGTTCTCATAAAACTGTCTGATATAGTTTAAACAGCCTAGGAATCTTTGTAGTTTCTTTTGGTCTAGGATCTTGTCTGGAAACTCAGAAAGCTTTTTAAGCACATGATCTTGCAACTCAATTGCTCCTTTAGAGAGTATCAGTCCCAGATACTCTATTTTAGTCTAAGCCCAACAAAGCTTAGACTTACTTAAAACCAAACCATGTTTGAATAGGAAATTATAAACAATCCTGAGATGTTGTACATGTGATCTGCTATCAATAGAACATACAAGAAGATCATCAATATATACAAAAACAAATGTTAAATGCTTAAAGATATCATCCATTCTCTTTTGAAACTCAAAGGGTGCATTCTTCAATCCAAATGGCATGACTCTCCATTGGTACTGACCATTAGGTACAATGAAGGTTGTCTTGTACCTGTCTTTTGGAACAATGCCAATTTGCAAGAAACCACTTTTTAAATCAAATTTGCTAAACACATTGCATTTACCAATCTTTGCAAATAACAACTCCTTGGATGGCAGAAGGAACCTGATAGGCAGTAATGCTTCATTCAAAGCTCTGTAATTAATTACCATTCTAGGTTTTCCTCGCTTCTGTTCACTATGCTTGTTTACATAGAAAGCAGGACAAGCCCATGGGCTTCTACTAGTTTCTATTAATTTTCTATCCAAGAGTTCATATATCTCCTTTTGACAATATTCAGATTCTGTGGGAGACATATGATTGGCAGAAGCCTTTTGAGGCTTGGCAATGTAATCTTCTTTGTATGGAAGACTGAAAAAGTATTGTTCTCTTGTCTAAAAAGCATTAGGATGTTCTGATGTGCAATCCTTCTCTATTTTATCCTTCAAATCCTTAATAATCTCAAGACCATGTTTATCAGTATGATTTATTATTTTCTGGATCTTGATTAGGCTTTCAGCAGATTTCTCAATGTCTTGGAGAGTTTGTTTGACTTCAATCCTTGTTTCAAAAGAAGACTTACTGGGTACTTTTATGGATTTACCCAAAATAGTAACCTGTACAAAATCACTACCTATAACAAAATGTAAACATTTATTTACAAAGTCTTGTCCCAACAAAATATCTGCACCTGTATCATAGCAATAGAGATTAACCATTACTTTGGCTCCTTGAATTATTATTGGAAAGTTTGGGGCAATAGACTTAATCTTTATTTCAGTCTTATTGACTGCCCTAAAAGCAATGTCAATGGGTTGCCAATAGTAAGATGGTATAGCTCCATATTTAGCACGAGAGTTCATGGCTCCTGTGTCTAGTTGTGCATCTAGAGTATATTGCAGATATCCCTGAACTTTTATATCTACAAAAATTACCAATCTATCATCAAGTCCATTCATTTGTTTGGACTCGTTGGCTTCAATTTTTGTATCCTGATTGAACATTTCTCTTTCCCATTGTTCATCTCTTTTATTCTTGAGAAAGTTCAATTCTTCTCTTTGCATATTCAAGCTTTTACATAGTTCTTTTATCAATGCTTCCTTTTCTCTTATAGATTCTTCTAGATGGAATATGGTGTTGTCTAAAGAATCTTCTGCTAGATTTTCTTCTTCAATTATTTCTTTCATTGGTTTGGAAAATCTAACTTGGTTTGTTTCTCTGCTAGCTTGAGGCTGGGGTGAAATAAACTCTGAGTCTTTGGGAGTGTAGTTCTATATATTCACCACGCTTGGCTCTAACTCTACCCAAAAGGCCCTTCTTATATCAATTCTCGGGCAGTTTTTTCATAAATGACGTCGTTGGTATGCTGGTTAAAATGACTAAATTAAGCCATTAGTTAGAGGATGTCTCGGGGTCAAATCCCATGGGCCTCCCTCTTAATGGCATATAAAAATGGGTGCCCTCTAAATCTGGTAGAGGTTACAAACTAGCGGAGAAAATAACGGAACATGCTATATTTGGCGGAATATTCTAAATATAGTGGAGGGGGTTTAGCGGTTGGTGAATATTTTGCCAACTTTGGTGGAACCACCACCATACTTGGCGGAGTGGTGCGTCCCCATTGAGCCACGTGGCATCATCTAATTTTTCCACTTGGTTGCTGACGTCATCTCCGTACCATACTGTCCACATCATTCTAGACACATGGCACCTTCTAGGTTGTGCCATGTGGCGTCACCTGGGGGTGCCACGTGGCACCCTAAAGAGCCTGAATTTGAGTGACCCGTGGCAGCCTCTGGTGTTGCCACGTGTCATGTTGACGTCATCATTTCCCCGTAGGTTGTATGGATGTTGAAGTTAGTGTTGGCACAGGGGCAGACCCAGGGTTCAATGCTTCAAAAATGCACCAACAAAACCCTAACTATCGGCGCTTTCGGCAACACCTGTGAAGTAGATGAAGTCTCACTCGAGGTAGAGGCAGGGGTGGTTGCAGGACTCAGGTGTCTGCAACCTTAGCTGGGACACAGATTTGTGATTCTTACTCTTAGCAAGAACTATTAACATAGGTCATTCATTCGTATTTAATCCTCATGGCACTCCGCAGATGGCACAGAGCACTGCAACATTCACTTAGATCTAGGTTAAGTTAGCACTTAGCAACAGCAAAATAGGTCTAGCACTCTGCACTTTCATATATGTCAGATCTACACCCACACATCTAAGAAGCACAAAGAAAAGTGGATCTATCTAATTATATCACAGCAAAGCACGTAGCATAATCATATCAAGCACAACACATATAAAGAGACCAACACATTAGGTCGAAGCACCAAGCACAACACATAGATTTATCGTGGTTCACCCCCACCCTGGGGCTACGTCCATAAAGTCTTCTTCTTCTTTATTAGCTTTGGTCAATCGGGTTACAACACAGAGCTCACACTTGTACTCCGCATAGGACAGGATACCTGCGCTCACCTTGCCAGATCCTCCTTCCGTTAGTAGATATAGCACAAAGCCTTCTTACAATCCATGCACTTAGCACTTACAACACTTGCACTCAGCTCTGCAAGTCAATCACACAATATACACAAAGCCTTTACTATCACTTAGCTTATCTTATTTTCTCTTACATTGCCTAGCTACTTATTTATACTTTACAAAATAGGCCTAAACATGGGTAAACCCATGGGTTGACATCCCATACCCATTACATTATCCCCAAAAACCCAAAATGGACCCAAGAAACGGATCTAGCTTCCACAATCTCTGCTTCGCGTTGCACTCCATCTTTGACAAACTGTCGAAGTCCAAAAATGGTCAAATATGACCAAGTGTTCCTCACAACTTGGTCAAGGGCCAACAGGCCCCCAACACTCACCTGTGACTTGTCCCGAGTCACTCTCGTCTGATCAATTCCACCTCGAATTCCTTGAGCTTGGCTCGAACTACTTCGACCTGCTACAGTGTGACAACCTCTTGCTCAGTGAACTTTTGGATCACTGCGTCATTTATTGGCCCTTCCAGGCGTTGTTCTGCTATGATGATAACCTATTCAAGATCAGTTCCCTGGATTTCAACTTCAGTGAACAATTTCCATGCCTTTTCTTGGATTGGTTGAAGTCATTGGGAGACTTCCATCACTTTACTTTGCAGTGTGTGTACCTATTGTTGGGTGGTGTGTTTTTTTGCAAAACTCTTCATTCTTTCGACTGGGGTCAAGGCCTTCAGTTGTGCTTGTAGCGTGTTTGTGTGTTTCTTTGATTCTTGGAGTTGTGCCTCCAATGCCTGCAACTCTGGATTCTCTATGAGGTTCTCATAAGTCTGGGCGCTTTTAACGCTCAGTTGCTTTCATTCCAAGGCAAAGGTTTTTAATCGGCCAACTGTGCTACGGGTAGTTGCCTCCCTTAGATCCCTTATTTCTTGAGGAGTCTCGGGCATGGTACGAATTTCCAGATCTTCGATGCGCTGCTGAAGTTGTTGGATTACTTCTTCAAGTTGTGCCACCTGTTGTGGGACATGTTCTTCAATCTTTACTTCTATGACTGTCACAGAGAGAAGTGCTTTGTGAACCCTTTCCTATACTTCAAGTTGCTCTGCTAGCAACTGGTCCTTGCTCTACTGTAACTGTGTTTTTTCCTCATCCCACTTCGCTTGCAGGGCAAGCTTTTCCCATTTTTCCTTACTCTGTTGTTCTACAAGTGTGCTCTATACTTGTATCAAAGCTTAGGTGGCTTGCGCTGTGTCTTCTTGAGCTCGTTGAAGGCGAGCTTTGACTTTCTCAGCGATCTAGTGTAATTGGGTGGGCTCATCGTCTTTTCCTGTTGTTCCAATTGTCAAGGGTGCAGTAGAAACTGCTCGGCTGGACTAGAATGCCTGTTGCACTTCTTGAAGTTCACTCTTGATTCAGTTGAATACCTCTTCCTACTTCGCTTCTTTCTTTTCTGCGATCTCTAGTGAAGCATCATTCAGCGCAGCGATTAAGAAGTCGAAGTCGTCTGGTGTGAGGGTAGTCTTAAACGTAGTCCGGGTGGCCTTAGTTTTCTTTCGTGATGAGGGATTTGGTGGGGTAATCTTCCTTTTCTTAGTGGGATCCTCCTCCTCTCTAGGCGAAGTAACCTTGCCTTTGTTTTTCTCAACCTCTGTACCACCTAGTTCTTCACCATCACCTCCCTGCGCAGGTGAGATAGAAGTAGGCTTCGTGGATGTGCTATGGATATCTTGAACTTCATCATCCTTCTTGGTCTTGCTTGGTCCAGGTGTATCTGGCATAGCTTCAGGGCTTTCCACATCGAACATTTTTGTGGGGTCCACTGCAAAAAGGAGGTCTACTGGCCATTCCTTGGTAATCTTCTCCAAGTCTTCTTCTATCAACTTGTAGTACGACTGGGGTTGTTGTTTGTGCTCATCATCGCGCGCTATGATATAGGTGAAGTGATGGTCCACACTGAATTTTATCAAAGGTATAAACCTATGAAGTATGTTTGGGGTGACACATAGTGTAGACTAGATTGCATTCTTCAATTGGTTGTAATAAGTGTGGAAGACAGCATTAGACTACCACTCCTTGTTCATGTCATTGGAGTACCACAGTGTACACAACTTCACGGCCAGTGGTTCTAAGGGTTTGATCTCTGAAAAAGTGGCACCTTCTGGTAGCTCCCAGGCGATGAAAGCGATTAGGATGTGCAACCAACTAAAGTGAAACTCGTACCCTTGGTATTTTTCTTCTCTGAAATCAAGCTCTAGCTGGTTTACAAGGTACTGCACCCAGTTCATCGGTAGTCCCTCGGTGCACTTCTTTGCGAGGTTGACTATGAATCCAGTCACTTGTGTTGGTCTGTTTTTGCGAACTAGCTTGCCTACGATCAGCTAACAGGCAAGGCGCACTGTGCCACTATGGATAGAGGCTACCTTGTAGCCTCACATGCCTTTCTCGACATCGCCATAAATTTCTTTTATCTTCTGTGCTAGTGCTCGGTCTGAGGTCTTTCCAGGGTAAAATTCTTATGGGTCAGGGCCTTGCATACTAAGTCATGTGATATGATTGATCAAGGTCAGATCCACGGTGATGCGGTGGTCCAACCATAAGTATCCTCTGTGGTAGTAGGACAGTAGCAACTTGATGCATGCATTGGCTTCCTGGTGTCTTCCGAAGTGCGGGATCTTCATTACATTAAGTAGTGTGTACTACACGAGTTTTTGGGTCCATGACTGCGGGACAATTTTAGAATTATTTCCTTTGGTCCTGGTTAAGTATTTATGCGGGGCTAACATGTTGTAAACATTACAATCTCCAAGGTTAAAATCACTAAATTTCAGTGCTGCAAGCTTATCCTAGTCAGCACAAACTGTGCGCACCCCTTTTGGAAGCTACGCGGTGATCAAAGTGTACTCAAAGTCGCAAGGTACACTGTCACGGTTGATGGCACCACTTAGAGGTGGTAAGTAAGTAGGTAGAATGTGTGGGATAAGCTTGGCATTTACGATGTCATCCCTGTGTTTAGTCCATGAGATGGACCAGCGTGAGCAGTGGAAGGGGAGGCATGGGGTCCTCTCGTCGACGATGCTTGGACTCCTGTAGATAATCCTCTCTCTGACATGACTCTCTCAGTCATTAAGTCAATCAAAACTTCTTCAACTACTTTCTCAACAGTGTTGAGCTCGTCCACCATACAAGCTTGGGTCAACTTAGCTTGGGTGTGAAATGAATGCAAAGACTATAGTGAACGGTATGGGAACAAGACAATGATCACAGGGTGAATTAATCTCAAGTTTTGGCCTCAAATTCTCACTTAGCAAAAATTATTCTCAGTGCGTGGCGCGATGGACTAAGTAGGGAAACTTAGCAACGGTCTTCTTGAAACGGGTATGAGGCTGCATTAACTTATGTTATGTCCATTATGGGGCAGTTGAACGGTCTAGTGGTGAGCCATAAATTATTTTTGACCCATTTGGAGTGGCATTCAAATGGTTATATTGGATTTCAATGGCTATATTACTTCGCCACGGCGAAGTGCCATATGTCGTTGTTCTGATATCCCGACGAAACTCAATTCTTCTGGTTCTTCCTTCTGCGAAGTTTCCTCCGGAACCTTCTGTAACTTTTCAATCTTGGCTCTCTTTTTACTTAGCCTCCTAACCTTCTTCCCAGTGAGCTTCATCTTGGTCATTCTTTTTCCATTCTGAGTCTTATCATCTCTCGACATGGGCACTTCGTGCGGTTGAGGTTCTTTCTTCGGATCCAAGGATAATACTCCTTCCTCATATGGATTAGGAATTTCAGTCTTCTGTGGTTCTTTTAATGCTCTTATAGCTTCGACACCCAGGTCCCTGGTGTTCAACAGCTGAGATTTGTTCTCTTGTTCCTCCATCAAGTAGGTGATCCTTCTAGTCATAAATTGCATGGGTTCTTGCTTCTTCTGTTCTAGGGCTTCCTTTTCCTCTTTTCTATGGATCTGGTCTTTTTCAATCCAGATCTTGCCTAACAAAGTTGGAAATGGGGCACGATCCTCAATAAATATAATGACTTCAAGCTCTTCCCTTGTTGAAGCTCCATGGGTACTCATAGCTATCTGGGTAATTATGTCACATAGGGTTACCATTTTTCCTTTAAACAACCCTATTCTTCCTAGTGAAGGAACCATAGAAGGCCTTCCCAGGGTTTCCCAAGTACTTTTCGTCATAATGTTCATCTGTGTTCCCTCATCTAGAGCACAATCAATGTCAAAGTCTCCTATTCTTACTTCGAGTTTCTCCTTTTCTTTGAAGATCTTTGACAAACTGGCATCTTTATGTTCATTTAGGGTTTCTTTCATTTTCAGTAACATAATCTCTAATTCTTGTTGGGGTTCTTCTATAATCTTAGTTTCTTGGTCTCCTTCAGGGTTTTCTTGCTCCATATTCAGCTTTTCAAGTCTATCAATCATTCTAGGGCAATCCAGTACTTCATGGTCCATAGCCTTACAACAGAGGCAACTAGGTTTTCTCCCAAGGCATTCCTTAGCAAGATGACTTGGTCTTCTGCAACTGTAACAAAGAGTTAATCCTCTCTTACTCTTCAATGATCCCAAACTCTTCTTGTATTGTGGGCTAGGATCATAATGGCTAGCCTGCAAAAATTTCTTTCTAGAATCCTGCATCCATTTGTTAGTCCAAACATTCTTTCTATGCATAGGTATAACATATCTATCATTATACTTATCAGATCTATTCATATCAAGATTTCTTTCATCTATTAATGCCCTAGTTTTTAAGCTAGGACAGAATCTATCAAAAATACCTAGATTCATGCTCTAGAAACAAAAAATTTCACTTATCTTACTTGTACATAGCACAAAGCTTCCAGATCTAATAAATTTTGACTATTCTTACCTTTATTAGGGCACAGAGTTTACAGATCTTACCTCTTTTCTGCAGATCTGACTTCTTTCTTTCAGAATTTTCCACTTTTACTTTCCTTAGAGCACAGAGCGTTCATTTGTCAATTCTTTTCTTTGGATCTGATATTCCTTTCTTCAAATCTAACCTTATTCCTAGCACAAAGCTTCACAGGTCAAGTAAAAAGTTGTGCACTAGGGAAACAGATCTACGCACAGAGCTTCCTTTTGCACAAAGTTTCTTCTTCCTCAGTTCCCAGCAATCACAGTTTCAAGTCCCAACAACGAAACCATTTGTTGGCACAGGGGAAAACCCAAGGTTCAATGCTTCAACAGCGCACCAACAAAACCCTAACTACCGGCCCTTTTGGCAACACCTGCGAAGCAGATGAAGTCTCACCTGAGGTAGAGGCAGGGGTGGTTGCAGGACTCAGGTGTCTGCAACCTTAGCTGGGACACAGATCTGTGATTCTTACTCTTAGCAAGCACTTTTAGAATAGGTCATTCATCTGTATTTAACCCTCATGGCACTCCGCAGATGGCATAGAGCACCACAACATTCACTTAGATATAGGTTAAGTTATCACTTAGCAACAACAAAATAGGTCTAGCACTCAACACTTTCATATATGTCAGATCTACACCCACACATCTAAGAATCACAAAGCAAAGTGGATCTATATAAGTATATCATAGAAAATCACATAGCATAATCATATCAATCACAACACATGGAAAGAGACCAACACATTATGTCGAAGCACCGAGCACAACACACAGAGTTACCGTGGTTCACCCCCACCCTAGGGCTACATCCACAAAGTCTTCTTCTTCTTTATTAACTTTGGTCAATCGGGTTACATCACAGAGATCACACTTGTACTCCACATAGGATAGGATATTTGCGCGCACCTCTCTAGATCCTCCTTCCCTGAGTAGATCTAGCACAGAGCCTTCTTACAATCTGTGCACTTAGCACTTACAACACTTGCACTTGGCTCTGCAAGTCGGTCACACAATATACACAAAGCCTTTACTAGCACTTATATTATCTTATTTTCTCTTGCATTGCCTAGCTACTTATTTATACTTTACAAAATAGTCCTAAACATGGGTAAACCCATGGGCCAACATCCCATACCCATTACATTATCCCCAAAAAACCAAAATGGACCCAAGAAATGGGTCTAGCTTCCATGATCTCCGCTTTGCATTGCACTCCATCTTTGACAAATTGTCGAAGTCCAAAAACGGTCAAATATGACCAAGTGTTCCTCACAACTTGGTCAAGGGCCAACAGTCAACAGTACGGATGTTGACTCATCCCTGCTGATTGGGCTGGGTTGACCAAAACTTTGACTGCTTATATCTTTTGATTTGTAACTTTGTTTGATGATTCGTTTGGGTTGTTGGAAAGATTGTGACGCGCTCTTCGCGATCATGTTGTTTTAATGGAGTTTTGGGAACTTTGATTTTTTCCCTTTTTCTATTTGTTGAAGCCATTCTGAGCGTCATGGGTTGCTTTTGTGCGTTCTGGGACACTTCTGAAACTTCTGTGATTTTCCATAGATCCATCCGGATCACTTATTTATACTTTTCCAAGTGCCTTCCTCTAGAAGTTTCCTTGAAATTGTTTTACCCCTTTTTCCATCTTCTAGGGCTAACCCACTTTCTTGTTGCAACTAACTTTTTTTAATTAGTCAACACATAACTCATTTACACTTCTTGTTGCAACCACTTCATGATTTAATTCATTTTTTTTACAACCACTTTGACTAGGGAATATTATTTATGAGTTTCTAGAAGCTTTTGACTTCTTGTTGACCTTCTAGGGGCTTCTAGATTACTCTAAAGGGTTCTCCAACTTCTCAAGGCCATATCTCCCTAATCGTGAGGAACTATGTGACATACCACATATCACCAGAAATGGCATGATGTGTATTTTCCATCCATGGTAGTCTTACCTTCATTTTTACTGATTTTCATGCCTTTATACCTCAAACAAACTCAAGTCCCTTACCCATACCTTTGTGCTACCGGAATTCTTTACCAAACATACTCAAGGAAATTTACCAAAGAAATTTCAAAGTTTATATTTACCAAAGAAATTTTAATTTATTGCAAAAAAGGGAAAAAACTCTAACTATAAAGCAATTCCAAGAGGATGGAGAGAAGTTTATAAATGAAGATATGAAATGCATTTGAGGGTTCTGGTGGAGAGTTTTTTGGTGGCAAGTTTTGTCTTTCCAAGAATTTATGAATTAGCCTGCTTGACTTTCTCCCTCATATTTCCTTTTGCTTGATTCTTTCCATTAGTTTTTTCATGTATGCTTTGCACCAAGAAGATTTGGGTTTGATCAACTCTCTCTATATTCTTCCAAGCATTCCCCATGATTTTGTAGGTCCAGAGGAGAAAAATCCTTGCTTGTAGAAAACAAATGTAGTATTACTTCAATTTATCTAATTGTCATTGAGATCTTGTTGAGGTTGTTTGAACCCTTTTGTTTCAAACATTTTAAAACTTGTTATGTTTGCTATATTATTATTATTTTCTCCCACAAAGAACTATTCAAGTGTCACTTTTTCTTTTATGAATCTATGTGGTATATGTATCAATGGATTCTTGAGCAGATGATGCTTTACAAACTCATTTGATATTAACGAAGAAGTCATGTAAAGTTCTTTAATGAATTGTCCATTTTACTTTCATCTTGCAAAGTCACAATTGATTCTGGATTCATATTTATTTTAAGAGGAAGGAAAAATTTATATTGAGAGAAAACCATGTAGATAAAATCTTTTTTAGTTATATTTTCCCTCTTTTCTTCCGTGAATACGATGATGTGCTTAATAAGTAAATATGTTAAATGAGAGATTTATTGGAAGATTTGTTGGGGTTTTTTTTTTATCACTTGCCCATTGCATTCATTTAGGGCCATATGAAGAATCTTTTGTATCTCAAGAGAGGAGAGCCACCTCTATAAGAATGAGCAGAGTATTTCTTGTTCCCACAAGATTTTTCTCTCAATGTTGGTCATTTTCCCTTGACAGAAAAAGTGATCAACATGGCCCTAAAGGATCATGGTAAAAATAACATTGTTTAGGGCCTCAAAACAGCCCCAGAATTTTAGGACCTAGAAAACCATGGAAAATTGCCAAGTGGGAGAATTGTTGAGAGTAAGTGGAATAGGTGGGTGGTCATCGATATCCACCTGGATCACTGTAACTCCTCCTATTCTTTCTAGTGGTCAACGGGCTTAGTAGGATCCTTAGGGAAATGAAATATGAGGGAAGAATTAAGGGAGTCAAGATGGCTAGAGACCTCAATAGAGCCCATGTAGTTTTTTTAATGATGTTCCTTTGTTTGGAAATATCACAGTAAGGGAGGAAAGTGTTATTGTGGAGGCTCTTCAATAGTATGGTTCAAATACTATCATGCAGATAAACCTTCTAAAGTTAACTATGTATATGTACCTCATAGATGATCAAACTACTAACATAATAGGACTTGAAGTACGCATGATATCAGTTTAAAGGAAAATAACTTCACATACAAGGGTTAACTATGGATATACCAAAAAATAGAGAAGAAAATAAAATTTAGATGTAATATATCAATCTTTATAAGGGGAAACCTATCTCTTATTATGAGTGTGATTAAAGTAACCCCATGCTCTAGATGTTTTTGTACATTTGTTAAAGGGTATCTACCTATGAACTAAGAAAAAACCCACGGTGAGTGGGCAAGACTCACCGACAGATAGACTGACAAATAGATAGATAGATAATTTGTTTTCTTTCCCTAAGACCTACATGCATGCGAATACATAAATGAATGAAAGCAAGGAAAAGAACCTGATAACTAGTAGTTTTCCTTAGTGTTGCACAAAATTCACTTGACCTTGATCCAACTCTAATGTCTCACCAATGAACCTACACAAACATACAACGACAACCCCCTTTCTCATTCCTTTATAAATCATAAAAGAACTTCATAGTGAAATATTAATCTAGTTACTTAAGAAACTACAACCAACTAGAGACCTCATTAAAGATGACAAGTAATAAACGAAATGGAGAGATTTTTTTTTATTTTATTTTTTTTTTTGGGGTGGGGGGGTGCGAAGATAGATATATATTTATTTAATGAAAGAGAAACAAAAATTATGATACTCGATTCTTGTTTTTGTACTCCCTTCTCCAAGATTTGAGTGCTCTCCTTAGCCACAATCCTTCATCCATCAACTAGCATGATCTGGGAACTTACTACACTGAGATAGTCAACTTATTGACTGATTGAATCTTACTCAAGCTCTGATCACACTAAAGAACTAATTCCTAGCTCTCAACATTGATACACTTACAATGAAGGATTTTCACTAAACTCCTCCAGCACAAGGACACTTATCATTAGACTACCATCCCTTCACTTCAATTCCTTTATTTATACACTCTTGAGGTGATCATATCAATGTTGCATGGAATGCATGTTGTGAATTTTTTAGCCATGCACAACCTCCACTCACAAATTTTGGCTTTTGCCAACTCGCAACTTTTAGCTTTCCTTGATATTTTTTGTTTTTAAATCTTTAAAGGGGTGGTTGTGAGTTTTCCATTGAAACCCACGAATGATATTGTGTTTTCCTTAGGAAAGCCATGATTGATTGTGTATGTCCTTAGGAACAAGCACGGCCTAGATGTCCTTTTGAAGAAAAAACTTTATGTGAGATAATACATCTTAGCACAAGTATGTATTTCATCTCATTACAACTTGTCTTGACCCAAAGTGCCAAATATAAGTATAATAGATGTCCCTTAATATATGAGTTCATAAGAGGAACTAATGGCCAAAATACATTACAAATAATGGATGTTCACAAGTGGGATAAAGAGGATTTATAAAACGACGGATCTAAAAAATAACTATAAGAAAAAATCAACCCATCATATATAAATAATCCCTGAGGTGGGCATACCCACGGTTGGATGAAACAACAAGCACGACCATCAAACAAATACACTATCAATGCATGAAGTATATAAAATGAAAGACCGTGGCCATAGAAGAAGATACATGATGGATCCATGTCAAATATAATATCATAGCCATGAGAAAATATAAAGTGGATATATATCACATCATACATCTGGAAGACACCTAGCACTAAAGGAAGTACAAACTGGTATTCAAAGTACTCATCAAGTAGTGGTACAATATCACACAACTCAAGCATGGAAGCATGAAAAGAGGATGCCCCTATATCCCATGGTCTTCAATCCAAACTCCATGGTTGTACAAATCTACAACATGTGAATAAATGAGTTAATGTCAAGCATAGTAGAAACCATTTGATTATCGGTAGTTAATGAATATCATCAAAAGATGTGAGGTGACCCATCAATAATGATTATAGGCCCCAAGGTACATATAGACACAGGGAAGGTCGACATGAATGGTCAACAAATATGTTGAATGACCAACTCAGGCACAAACTTTCGTTGAACGCGTAGCATGACATAATGAGGACTTGGGAAGAAACTGATGCAAAAGGACTAATGATATAAAGTGACAACACCAGAGCCATTGAAGCATTCTTCATAATGACTGGGAGAATAACCAATCGAAGGAGTAAAAACTCAAAATCATGGTATATATCCTAAGGAAATACTAAATACCAACTATAAGATATTGATGTAACCAAGTGCAATGTTCAAGGGAGACAAGTACTAATGATTGCCACTCTTACTTGAATAAAAAAATATCAAAATTATTTCCCCCCTTTTATTTTTTATGTTTTTTTTATGTTTTTGTCTTTTTCATGCTTTGCAAAGCTCAAAAGAATAAAAGTATTATAAAATACAATGGAGAAAATCAGTGGCTCAATGGCATGTAACTACATTGCAAGTGCATGGAACAAACCTATGCAAAACAAATGCAAAAAATGTACTAGGCAAGTTATGTCCACTCATGAATGTGTCTTCTCCAGGGATAAAGTTCAAAAAACAAAGGCAATAGATGCAAATTACGAAGGTCAAAAAGTGACCGCAATGGCAATAAGCATAATGAAGTGGATAGCATTATAGTAGTAAGCACAAAGAGGCAAGTGACAATAATCAAGTGCAACTGTAAAGCAATAAAAGAATAATGGGAACCCCGCAGGACATGGCCAAAAAAAGATGAGAGGGAAGCATGTGGTCTCAAATGTTAAGTCATGGAGGGGCTAATAGGGTTCCCGGGCCTACAAATAATATTCAACATGGGCATTGAATGGAAAAATAAGTGCTAACTAGATCATCCCATGGAGGGTAGGCACTACCGAAGAAGTTATGACCTACAACAAATAAGAGAGGAAATTATCACAACTTGATGGGATTGAACCGAAGGCATATTTTCAACACATTTTTGGGTTAATAATGAAAGATGCAAGTGAGAAACCTATTACTATATACCATATTGAAACATTTACCTCAAAGTTCATAAAAGATCACCATATAAAAATACCAAAAAGATGTTCCATAGTCCTGTGTAAATGATAAAAAAACACTAATCCATAAGTTAAAAAATCCAATATAAAACTCTTTTAACAATTTTGATGCATAAACTAGAAGTTGTAAAGGGGTTGGTCACAACAAGGGGAAATAATGGTGGTCTAAGGCCCAAAAGGGGTCAAAAACATGTCTAAATATGGGTAAATAAGTTCATTTTCATCATTTCACCTTGTTGAATTTTAACTAGCTAGTAAAAAATATTTTTACCCCCAAACTTCCTTTGCAAATTGCAAGAGATTCAGTCGTCAGAATTGAGTTTTGTTTGGGTGAGCTAGGCCCTTAACTCATGTTTTGTCATTTATGTATTTTCAAATGTTAATTTGGTTGAGAAATTATGGGATGTTGAACACCATATCGACTGTAACTACCCATGAACTAAGAAAAAACCCACGATTCATTGATTATGGGCCCTCATCATCTGAGACTGGTTTTCAGAAGGCCCATTGGTCTTACCAATTTCCTATAGATTCTTAGGGTGTGCTCTGTGTTGATTTGTATTTAGTTAGACATAGATAGAATTTTAATTTCTTGGAATTTTTTGTTTGAAATACATCTTTCACAATGGCTTACCAACCTACTTGTCATTCTAGGAGAAGAAAAAGGTATCCTCCTAAGATAGAGGAATCTCCCGCCATCAAGTGGTGGTTGTTTTCACCTGACAATGTTTAGGGTGTTTTAGTGGATGACATCCACACACACTATTGTATAGGCTTATACTCTAGATTATGAGGAGTTTGAACCCACTGAGATTGAAGTCATTGACGAGAATCATCTGGTCAATTTCAACCCTCCTTTGACAAAGCTTATCGATCTTGTGATTATACAAGTAAGTGAACCTCCTTTGAGTGATCCTTTTTCTTTTGTACATAGCTTGCATATGATGTCAGGTGGTAGTAGTTTATCCAGTGTGGGAATACCTATTCCTGTTATATTGAATGTGTCAGGGAGAGGCTCTAGAGAGTCTCTCCATACCACCAGTCAATGGGGAAGTCCCACCCATTCATACTCATTATACATCGGGGGTCCCCACTTGGGGGATGTCACCGATCCGTCCCAATATTCCTCCTCAAGGTCTACCTACCTTTAGTATACCCATTGTGAGTACACAATTGCCTAATTTTAGATTATATTTTGATAGGGGGAAAACCCTAGATTAAATCTCATTGACAGGTCCATACTTGTTTCCAACATACCATCGGTAACTTGATGATATTGAATGTAGGTTTTCCTTTTGATTGGAATTTTCATCCCAATTTTCGCCCCACAGCCAATGTTACTTATGTTTTGGGGGGAAACAATGTCATTGGGGGAAGTGGGGTTGGTGGTAGTATGGTGCCTAGGGGGCAGCAAGGCCCTTCATTTATATATCATAACATGTTTTCCAACACTAGGTTGCTTTTTTTGGTGACCTTAAACTTGCTTGAATTATCTTGATTGGAAAACGACACATACACCATCACCCATTATGATCAGTTGTCCCAAATAAATTAACATGAGATATTCCTAAGTTTTACGAGCAGTCCAGAGAAGACCCTTCTTCCCACATAATAACCTTCCATTTATGGTGTTCACCAAACTCCCTAGTGGAAGGAAACATGTGATTGTGTCTTTTCCATCTCACCCTAACCAAGAGTGCAACCAAATAGAACATTGAGCTTCCCTATGCTTCGTTCCATGATTTTNTTCTTTTTTACATAGCTTTCATATGATGTCAGGTGGCAGTAGTTTATCCAGTGTGGGAATACCTTTTCCTGTTATATTGAATGTGTCAGGGAGAGGCTCTAGAGGGTCTCTCCATACCACCAGTCAATGGGGAAGTCCCACCCATTCATACTCATTATACATCGGGGGTCCCCACTTGGGGGATGTCGCCGATCCGTCCCAATATTCCTCCTCAATGTCTACCTACCTTTAGTATACCCATTGTGAGTACACAATTGCCTAATTTTAGATTATATTTTGATAGGGGGAAAACCCTAGATTAAATCTCAGTGACAGGTCCATACTTGTTTCCAACATACCATCGGTAACTTGATGATATCGAATGTAGGTTTTCCTTTTGATTGGAATTTTCATCCCAATTTTCACCCCACAGCCAATGTTACTTATGTTTTGGGGGGAAACAATTTTATTGGGGGAAGTGGGGTTGGTGGTAGTATGGTGCCTAGGGGGCAGCAAGGCCCTTCATTTATATATCATAACATGTTTTCCAACACTAGGTTTCTTTTTTTGGTGACCTTAAATTTGCTTGAATTATCTTGATTGGAAAACGACCCCATACACCATCACCCATTATGATCAGTTATCCCAAATAAATTAACATGAGATATTCCTAAGTTTTACAAGCAGTCCAGAGAAGACCCTTCTTCCCACATAATAACCTTCCATTTATGGTATTCACCAAACTCCCTAGTGGAAGGAAACATGTGATTGTGTCTTTTCCATCTCACCCTAACCAAGAGTGCAACCAAATAGAACATTGAGCTTCCCTATGCTTCGTTCCATGATTTTTCAACTCTAGCAATGGCATTTTTTACATATTTCTAACTTCTTATCCACTATGAAACCAAAACTAAACTTTTGATATCACTGCGTTAGAGTACCACCACACATATTTCTAATTACATTCATGAATGGCAGCAGTGGCATAGGTTCATCAGAGTCAAAATTCCGGATCAATTTCTGGAAGACCAATTTATGAATTCCTTATTGCCTAATATTTCCAAAGATGTCACAGTGTCGGGATCCCTTACCAAGGATCAAGTTAATTTATGCCCTCAACAACTAGACTTGAATGGTATACTTATATTTGGCACTCTAGGAAAAGACAAGATGTAATAAGCCAAAGTACATAGTTTTTCTAAGATGCATTATCTCACAAAAAGTTTTTTCTTCAAAAGGAAATCTAACTTGCACTTGTTCCTAAGGACAAATATGGCTAGCCACACTTTCCTGAGGAACATACATGGCTAGTCGTGATTTTTTAATGGATAACTTGTGAACGCTCCTTAAAATCTTTGAACACGGAAAATCTTGAGGAAAACTAAAAGCTACAAGTTGGAAAAATCTAAAAGTCGTGAGTGGAGATTGTGCATGGATTACACATGCACAACATGCTTTCCATGTAGCATTGATATTATCACCTCAAGAGCCTATAAATAAATGAATCAAATCCAAGGGACATGAGTCTAATTATAAGCATCCTTGTGCTAGAGGAATTTAGAGAAAATTCTTGGCTGCAAGTGTATTAATGGTGAGAGCTAGCCATTAGTTCTTTAGTGTGATTAGTACTTGAGTGAGACTCAATCAATCATTAAGTTAGCTATCCCACTGTAGTAATTTCCTAGATCATGCTAGTTGAAGGATGAAGGACCATGGCTAAGGAGAGGACTCGAAGCTTGGAGAAGGGAGTACAACAACAAGACTTAGGTATCATACTTGATGTTACTATTTCAATAAATCGATATAGATCTATCTTCTTCCCCCAAAAAGATATCTCTATTTCATTGATTTTGTCATCTTTAATGAGGTTTTGAGTTGGTTTTAGTTTCTTGGGTAGCTAGATTAAGATTTCATTATGCATGTTGTTTTGTGTTTTATAAATGAAGAATGAGAAAGGTGGTTACCATTGTCTATTTGTGCAAGTTTATTGGTGAGACATTGGAGCTAGATCAAGATCAAGATCAAATGAAGTTTGTGCAGTTGTCAGTTATTAGGTTCCTTTATTTGCTTTCATTCATTGATGTATTTGCATGCATGCTAGTCTTAGGGAAAGAAAATTAGTTATTTATTTGATTGTCTATCAATGAGTCTCACCCACTCACTATGGGTTTTTGCTTAGTTCATAGGTAGTTATTTCCCTTTAACAACATTCAAAAAGGGATTCTAAACAAGGTTTGGAAAATTTATTTTATATATCTTTGCATTGGGAAGAAAGATAAGGGAGGTATATACCTTGTCAAATGGAAATCTCTATCGAGGCCCAAAAAACATGGAGGTTGGGGGTTAAAATTTCTAATGTTGTTTTCCCAAGCACTGGCAACAAAAGAAATGTGGGGAATCTTATCCGCTAAAGCTTTATGGGAAAACGGTGTTAAAGAGGAAGTGCATAGAGGCATTAAATGGAAGAATGGATACACTTAACAAGGAAATCAATGGTTGGAGGATCATTGGTATGGAAATATTTATTGGAGGTTTATCCTATCATAGGTGATTAACTTGTATGGTTGTCAGGCAATGGTCACAAGGTTCATACATGTATTGATCCTTGGGTGTCAAGTAGGACCTTTGTGGGTGGTTGAGATTTGAAATTGTTATCCTCTCCACTTGGTTTCAAATCCTATTTGTTACATGTTTACTCTTCATGATTCAATTGTTGAATGGTCTCTTCATGATCCAATTATTTATGGGAGTTGGAAATTTACCGACAATCTCATTCCTTGTTACACACTTGAGGGTAGGAAAAATTGTGTTCCAAAGAAAAAACATGTTTATCCGTAGGTAGGAGGTCTCCAAGTCCTAATACCCTCTCATCCACTTATCAATGCTCTCCATTCTCATAATGTAAAAAAATTGTGGATATTCATGATATCTAAATAGATGGAAGGTGGAGAAAAGGATGGAACAAGGCTAAGTAATTAGGATTGTAGAATGGCCTAGAAATGAAATGGAATCAATATGTCAATGCTCTCAAAATGACCTACATCAGAATTAGAGACCAATGTTAGCATAGTATGGACTTAAAATAAATCAGAAGGGGAATACAAGGTGAAACAATGGTACTTGGTAGCAATCCACTCATTGGAACAAAATGAGATATGGGGTTAGCACCTCATCTAGAAGTTGTAAGAACCCCTTAAAACTTGCATATACTTATGGTTGGTACTGATTTTTTTTTTAAACATTGAATACACTCTACAATAGGATTTAGCAGGGTCCTAAAATATGCTCATTGTGTAAATAAAACTTAGAAACCATGTCCCACTTTTTTTGTGCATTATCATTTTTCCAAAGATTTTTGGAGTGTTATTAAAGGATTAGCAATTGGAAAATGGAAATGGGAAGGAGATATGATAGAAGGTACACTAAAAAATTGTGTAGAAGGCCAAGAGGTAAAGGAGGAACACCAATCCCTACCATGTTTGTTTTTATGGGTAGTATGGTTAACTAGAAATGTTGAAGCATTATTTTAGAAGGGAAAAATCTCTCCCATAAGACATTCTAAAGGATAAAAGGAATGTACACAAGGTATGAAAAAACTAAGAAGGAAAAGAAAAAGAGAGAGGTTAAGGACCCTAACATAATAAGTATAAATCCATATTCTTTTTTTTTTAAGGAGAAGCTACTCAATCGACGAAGATTTGTGGAGCAGGAGGTGTTTTTTCGTCACTAATTCATACCAAATTATATTTGAATGCAGCCTTGACAATGGGAACAATAATTTTGTATAGCTAAAGTAGTATTGATCTTGATGACCATTGCACTAGAGAGAATTAAGTCAACTCAATATCTATGAGGACTCACTAATGGTCATTGAATAGATGAAGGGATCCAAAAATAAAAGAAACATTGATTTACATAGAAATTTGTAGTATGAAAAAACCCTCATTTTTCAACAATACATTTTCACCACATATATAGGGAAAATAACTAGGATGCACACATGTTATTAAAGTAGGCTTGTAATAGAGATACACATTCTCTTCTATTAAGATCCCGGTAAGGTGGGCATCTATTAAGATCCCGGCAAGGTGAGCATGAAAAGATCCTCTCATCTCGGGTTATTGCTATAAGAGGCTTCTAGAGTTGGATGCTTGGTCAAGTAATGTCTCCTTCTATATCTTTTGTTTATGAATTGAACATGTTTTAAATATGCTTATTTCTTTACATTGATGCATATGAATACCTAGATAGTAAAGTTTTTTTTCCTTTATACTATTGAAAAGATATGATGCGTACTCCTTTTACTCTTGATAATGAAAAGGTCTATAATTTGTATAAGTTGTTTCCTTGTAAAAACAATTTATACACACTACAATTTTAATTTCAAATATTGTTTTACACCACACCATGTAAAGGGATAAACATTGAAGTGCTAAGTGCTTTTATCCATTGTTTAATTATGTTGGATAATAAATTCTTGAGTATTCATACCATCCCTACATGTGGTATTACCTTTACCTCGCCCTTGACTCAATAATATTTACCTTGACCTCACACTTACTCAATGATAGCCTTTAAGGATTCTTATTAATGTTCATGTTCATAAAATGGTGCTTGAATGGTATGTCATTTAGTCTATGTTAACATTTCATTTTGTGTTTAAAATGGTTTATGTGAGTCCACCAATGGCCACTTCACCCAATTTCTTCACATTGGACAAAACATGACCGTGACCGTGGATAAATTCTTGCATATTTTAGGGAAGGCTTT
>JZKD02S0250379.1:130502-140940 GCA_000966675.3 Picea glauca
GAAGAGGCACAAAGGAATTCCAACCATGAGGAAGAAATCAGAGGACAGTGGTTTGATATGAGTAATGAAAGAACAAAGTCCAATGGGCATGACAAAATTAAGGAGGAAAGAATGAATTTGCTGGAAACCATCAAAAATATGCAAAAAGATATTCAAAGTCATAAAGCATATTATGAAAGACTCAGAACATCCAAAGAACAACAAGATGAATTCAACATCAATATGTTACAAAACCTGAACAGGAAAGAGAGGAAAATGGATAAAGAATCAAAATATAGCAAGGCAAATGAACCTAAGTCTCATGACAAAAGTATTAAGACGTGGGGTGATGATAGCTATCATCGACACTAGCCTAAACACTCAGTTAGAAGGCCACCTAGTAGCTCAAGTTCATCCCCTGTGTTGGAGTTACTTTACACACACCTAGGATTTCTTTTTCCTAAGTTTATTTCTTGTTTATTATTCATAATTAGCCATTATCCAGTCTCCTATATTTTAGGGGAGAATATTCCACCTAGAAAATATTCTCTTTCAGTTGACACTTTAGTTTGACTAGTTGAGTTGAGTCTAGATGTTGCATTGGGATCATCATCATGCTAATTCGACCTTGCCTTGGGATCATCACCAAAGTGGTGCATTAGCCTTGATTCCCTGAGTTAACTCCTCACTACTCACTGTTCAGTCAATTAACTGAAGACTAGTTGACTAGTTAACTCAACTAGGTGGAAGTTCACTCCCGTAACTGCCTGAGAGACTAGAATAGTTGGCATTTCACTCCCGTAACTATTGGTGTGTGTCCAGATCACTCTATGCCACCACTATGGCGACTTGGTCCACCTCAAGTCAAACTCATTGAGTTATACAAAGTATATCATGTGTCAATTATTCATTATTCACAACGGTTAATGAGAATTATTTCATTCTTTCTCTCCTTCTTCTTCTTTCTCCTTTTCTCTCTGCAAATGTGTGTATTATTGTTTAGCTAGATCTATTTTGTGCAGGTTCAACACATTTACACCCTGTCAGAGAACGTAAGAGGAGAACTAAGGAAAATGAGCTAAGGGGAGAAATGAATAAGATCAAGCCTCCTACTTTTGATGGTGAGCACAAAAAGGATGAGGATGTTGAGACCTATATGTTGGGAATGAGGAAATACTTTTAGTTGCACAACTATTCCCCTCAGGAAGAAGGGAGAAAAACAATTTATTAGCTTGAAGGAAAAGCATCAATGTGGTAGGATCATTTTGTACGAGTGCAAAACGTAGATGAGAAGAATGTTACTTGGGAAACATTTAAGGAATATTTGGAAATAAATACTTAACCAAACACTACTTTGATAGGAAAATGAAAGAGTTCTTCGAACTCAAACTTGGAAGCATGACTATAGATGAGTATGAGGGAACGTTTTTAGAATTTCTAAAATATGTGCCCTTTATCAAAGATGAACAAGTGAAGATTCAAAGATACTTAAGAGGAATGTCATCATTCATAAGTAATAAGCTACGGTATGATGATACCAAGACATTGGAAGAAGCCATAAGAAGAGATAAATGTCTCTATGATCAGCATAAAGGAAAAACAAATTTTCAGAAGGCTTGGGAGGACAAAAAGAAAAACAAGATCGAGTAAAGGAAGAAGGGAAACCAACCCCCATTTTTCAAAAATGATACTCAAAGACAACCAGTTTCTGAAGAGCCTAGGATGGTTGAAACCGTGGGACAAAGACCAAGACAACAACTCATAAAGTGTTGGGGTTGTAATGGAGACCATATGTATTGAGAATGTCCTCTCATAGCTGAAGAAACAAAGATTATTCACAATGTACAACAAGTTGAAACAATAGAATATGTGGGCAAGAATATACCCAAAATTTATGCAACCCTAGTTAACAAGTAGGTCGAATTTCAGTTTCACGTGATTGAGGTAAAAGGTAAAATCCACAACTAACTTATTTCTATTTTTATTGATTCAAGAGCTAGTCATAGTTATCTAGATCCTAAAATGGCAGAAAGGTTTCATCTTCCAATAAGAAAATTGGAAAAACCTTGGTTGGTACAACTAGCTACCGGAACTAAAAGGAAGACTAATGAAATGGTTAAGGCATGCCCAATGGAAATGAATAGGTTGAGTACCAAAGTAGATCTAAATATCATACATTTGGGATCTTATTGTTAGAATATTGATGTGCTCATTTTACCATAAACAATATAACAATATTTTCACCCAACCATAGGCATGCAGCCACCCCCAAGCAACTTTAACCTTTGATAGAATTATTCCGGAAATCCACACTAGAATCAACATATAAACCCTAGCTTCTAACTGCAGCAATAACTCAAGAAAAGTAGAGCGCTCCTTCTCCAAGGATAGCACAGAAGAGAGAGAGAGTCTCCATATCCACAGAACAAGTACCATACACAAATGCAGCAGCTACAGGTGCACTACTCTCTCAAACTTGCACCATACTTAGCAAGAATGTCACCAACAATATCACCAAGAATGCCACCAAGAGTTTCACCAAGAATATCACCAAGAATGTCACCGAGAATACTAGAGAGAAAGACCAAGACCAAGAGATGACCATACTTCCTTATTCCTCCTTACAGTTGTAGTTGAAGCTACAACTGCAACTGCATCTCTCCGCAAGACTTGCACTTTGACTCGGTGTACAAATGAGCTAAAACGTCCTCTATTTATATTAATTTGTCCAGTGACTTTTCTGGCTAGGTCGACCAGACTTTCTGGTAATTATATTTTATGATTATTTTTTTTCCTGTGGAGCCAATTTGTCTTTCTGGACGATAATATTTTAATATTATTTATTCTTCTAGGCCGACTTGTCTTCTAGGGTTTCACACATCTATTAAGGGTTTCCCTTGCTTACGGAATATTCTATTCTAGTCAAAGGTTACACATGGAGGTTAATACCTCCTGCAGCTACCGTAACATCAACACTCCCTCCTAGCTAGGGATGTATTAATGGTAATGGTCTTGAGCACACACAGACCATTTTGTCAGTAGCATCATCATAACTACACAGGCTATCTCATGATCACAAATCAAACCACGAGCAACATCATCACTATCAGTATCATCTGATAGCATCAATTGCATCGTCTCTCGAGGCCATACTTCATCTAAGTAATTGGGCATGATGTTGAATAAGTCACTCACTCAACAGAGTGATACAAGGACCATTCTTCTAATCCGGACATACATCCTAGAAGAATGATTGCACCAACATATGTTGAATGTCCTTAATGGATCCAAGAACCATCCTCTCCATTGCATCATCTCTAAGTTGTATGATCATATCTAAGTTGTCTTAGCATGATGCTCTACATCATATCTAAGTTGTACTAGCATGATGTGGAGTACCATATTCTACATCATCTTTAATATGTACCAGCATGGTATCAATGCACCATCTCTAAGTTGTACTCGCATGATGTATATCAATGCCTCTGCATCATATCACTATCCATCTAGTTGGAAATCACCTCCAACACTATTGGTCGGCATACCAACCTAGGAAACACATTCAACACTACTAGTAATCTTCATGGCAATCAAATAGTAGTACACAGTTACTACAATGCCATCCAATAGATCACAACAGTTGTGTCGATCCATAGTAGTACACAACTATTATCCAGTGGTACACAACCACTCCTAGTAGCACACAACTACTAACCAGTGACATATAGTCACTACCAATGGAGCACATCCACCAAAGTAGCATACAACTATTGTCCAAAGACATATACTCTCCACAGCAATCAAATCATCTAATATCAACCTGTATCAACAATGTCATGATATAAACTTAGTCATCTGGTTCATTCCTCCACTCACATATATGAGATCTGGAAGAGCATATTCCCTTGAAAAGTTAAACATCATCCATGGGTTATCTAGACTATTCTTCCCAAGCATAGAATAATAGTTGCCCCTAATTGTTAAACCTAGACCATTCAACCAAACCGGGCCATTCTTACGGTATGATTCATAGTGAAACCTGGAGAGAATGAGTCTTCCCTAGGGAATGATTGTCCTTGATTGTTGAACCTGTACCATTCAACTTAACTGGGCCATTCTTCTGGAACGATTCATAGTGCAACCTGGAGAGAATGAGTCTACCCTAGGGAATGATTGTTCGGACCATTTCCTACGGAAATGGATGTCCTACACCAACCTCCTACATCGAACCATTCTTTGAAACTTCTCACAACTATGAACTTCGAAAGAATGACTGCCCGGAGAGGCGGACCATTCTGATTGACCACTTATCAGAGTGACTACCAAGGAGAATGATTGTCCTAGACCATTCCCCCACACTGGCCATAAAATGAATCGTTGTCTATGGTACACCAACAATTTGTTGGACCATGACTGTCCGTTCTAGACCATTTTCTGAACTGGAAAATGATTGTCCATAAAAAATCTTGGACCACTTTCTGGACTGGAAAGTGACTACCCAACCTGGACCATTTTCCAAACTAGAAAATGACTATCCATATATCAATAACATATCAATGCTCCCTCCCAACTTAGGGAGTAATCACTTCCCTTTCCAATAAGGAAGTCATCTCCATCAGTCCCATCTTNTGCACTACTCTCTCAAACTTGCACCATACTTAGCAAGAATGTCACCAACAATATCACCAAGAATGCCACCAAGAGTTTCACCAAGAATATCACCAAGAATGTCACCGAGAATACTAGAGAGAAAGACCAAGACCAAGAGATGACCATACTTCCTTATTCCTCCTTACAGTTGTAGTTGAAGCTACAACTGCAACTGCATCTCTCCGCAAGACTTGCACTTTGACTCGGTGTACAAATGAGCTAAAACGTCCTCTATTTATATTAATTTGTCCAGTGACTTTTCTGGCTAGGTCGACCAGACTTTCTGGTAATTATATTTTATGATTATTTTTTTTCCTGTGGAGCCAATTTGTCTTTCTGGACGATAATATTTTAATATTATTTATTCTTCTAGGCCGACTTGTCTTCTAGGGTTTCACACATCTATTAAGGGTTTCCCTTGCTTACGGAATATTCTATTCTAGTCAAAGGTTACACATGGAGGTTAATACCTCCTGCAGCTACCGTAACATCAACACTCCCTCCTAGCTAGGGATGTATTAATGGTAATGGTCTTGAGCACACACAGACCATTTTGTCAGTAGCATCATCATAACTACACAGGCTATCTCATGATCACAAATCAAACCACGAGCAACATCATCACTATCAGTATCATCTGATAGCATCAATTGCATCGTCTCTCGAGGCCATACTTCATCTAAGTAATTGGGCATGATGTTGAATAAGTCACTCACTCAACAGAGTGATACAAGGACCATTCTTCTAATCCGGACATACATCCTAGAAGAATGATTGCACCAACATATGTTGAATGTCCTTAATGGATCCAAGAACCATCCTCTCCATTGCATCATCTCTAAGTTGTATGATCATATCTAAGTTGTCTTAGCATGATGCTCTACATCATATCTAAGTTGTACTAGCATGATGTGGAGTACCATATTCTACATCATCTTTAATATGTACCAGCATGGTATCAATGCACCATCTCTAAGTTGTACTCGCATGATGTATATCAATGCCTCTGCATCATATCACTATCCATCTAGTTGGAAATCACCTCCAACACTATTGGTCGGCATACCAACCTAGGAAACACATTCAACACTACTAGTAATCTTCATGGCAATCAAATAGTAGTACACAGTTACTACAATGCCATCCAATAGATCACAACAGTTGTGTCGATCCATAGTAGTACACAACTATTATCCAGTGGTACACAACCACTCCTAGTAGCACACAACTACTAACCAGTGACATATAGTCACTACCAATGGAGCACATCCACCAAAGTAGCATACAACTATTGTCCAAAGACATATACTCTCCACAGCAATCAAATCATCTAATATCAACCTGTATCAACAATGTCATGATATAAACTTAGTCATCTGGTTCATTCCTCCACTCACATATATGAGATCTGGAAGAGCATATTCCCTTGAAAAGTTAAACATCATCCATGGGTTGTCTAGACTATTCTTCCCAAGCATAGAAGAATAGTTGTCCCTAATTGTTAAACCTAGACCATTCAACCAAACTGGGCCATTCTTACGGTATGATTCATAGTGAAACCTGGAGAGAATGAGTCTGCCCTAGGGAATGATTGTCCCTGATTGTTGAACCTGTACCATTCAACTTAACTGGGCCATTCTTCTGGAATGATTCACAATGCAACCTGGAGAGAATGAGTCTTCCCTAGGGAATGATTGTTCAGACCATTTCCTACGGAAATAGATTTCCTACACCAACCTCCTACATCGGACCATTCTTTGAAACTTCTCACAACTATGAACTTCGAAAGAATGACTACCCGGAGAGGCGGACCATTCTGATTGACCACTTCTCAGAGTGACTACCAAGGAGAATGATTGTCCTAGACCATTCCCCCACATTGGCCATAAGGGGAATCGTTGTCTATGGTACACCAACAATTTGTTGGACCATGACTGTCCATTTTGGACCATTTTCTGAACTGGAAAATGATTGTCCATAAAAAATCTTGGACCACTTTCTAGACTGGAAAGTGACTGCCCAACCTGGACCATTTTCCAAACTGGAAAATGACTATCCATATATCAATAACATATCATTCATCTCCACGAGTCCCATCTTGTCCCTTAAGTATGCAAACTTTTCATCTTGGACAGAGGATTTACCAAAATAAATGTTATCTACTCATCAGTGGAGATATATTGGAGAACTACTTCTCCCCTATGGACTTTATCACTGAGAAAATAGTACTTGATCTCAATGTTCTTTGACCTATCATGGAACACTGGATTCTTTGAGAGCTTCACACAGCTTTGGTTATCACAATATATCATGGTCCAATCAAGCACCTCATCAAATAGTCCATAAACCAGCTTACGGAGCCACATTGCTTTCGTACAAGCATCACAAGATGCAATATACTATGCTTATGCAGTGTTGAGTGCATCAACTTTTGTTTCCTACTAGCCCATGATATCGTGGCAAAGCTCAAACTGAAACATATCCAAGAAGCACTTCTTATGTTATCTGCAATCCCTGCCCAATTTGAATCGATAAATCCATGCAGTTGTATATCATAACTCAAACGCCCCATGAAGACATTTCAAGTCATGCTTTGTAATTATTCAATTCTCATGGCTAGGTTCCACCTGGAACTATTTTCACAGCAAAGCAAATATCTCGCTAAGTATTCTCCAAATACATCAATGAGCCATTCAATTGTCGATACAGGGACGATTCTACTGGATCAGAATTGAAGTCTCTCAACTTCCTTAGATCTGTTACCATGGGAGTTGCCATGGATTTGCAATCCATAAACCCAAACTTTTGAAGGATCTTTACAACATACTTCCCTAATCCTAGGAAGACTTCACCATGCTTCTGCCATACTTCTAATCCCAAGTAATAGTGCATGAGACCAATATCCTTCATATCAAACTCTCAGGCTATCTCCTTCTTACACTGAATAATGAGAGGCTCTGCACCAATCTCTTGGAGCTAGTTTGAGTCCATAGAAGGCCTTCTTCAATCTGCATACATGGGTTTTTCTTGGGTGTACCTCAAAACCTTTAGGTTGCTCTATATACACCTCTTCCTCAATTACTTCATTGAGAAAGGTGGTCTTTACATCCATCTGATGTAAAATCTAACCCATGGATGCTGCAAGAGATATGATGGCTCTGATAGAGGTATATCTAGCAACTGGAGAAAACGTCTCATCTTAGTCTTCTCCCTCATGTTGGGAGAACCCTCTTGCCACGAATATCTCCTTGTATTTATCGATACTCCCACCTACTGCATGCTTTATCTTGTACACCCACTTTGAAGTGACTACATATTTTTCTTCAGGTCTCGGCACAATTTCCCATACATCATTTTTCATGATGAATTGATATTCTTCCATCATATCTTCCTTCCATTCTTTCTGCTACACCATTATGCTTCACCACTGATGAATTCATCTACTCCATGCTTGTGTCTGTCATTGTAGATCCCTCCTAGAACTATCACCTATGGCCTACCTAGAACAAGAATAATAACAAAGGAAAATAGCAGACAACATCCTTCAACACTCTTCCAGTGTTGTGATCAATCATTCTTCCATAGTAAATTATTTGGAACAAAAAAATACATCTCCATGGTAGCCTCCATGAAATTTTGTAAGATAACCTATCGGAGACAAGAACAATGATAGTATTTCCAATATAATAGCATTTTCATAAGAACATATCTATGGTAATGAGAATGAATAACAATTTCATGATGATCAACATAGTATGATCAAGGTGAACTTCCCGAGAGAAAAAAAAGAAATGTCTCTCTAGAGGAGATGTTAGTTCATTTTTAAAACAAGTACAATAAGCATCTATATCAATAGTATTCACATGCCATCAAGTATTCATTACATCTAGTAGTAATAGAACCTTTTAAAGACTGCTTTCACAATTTGTAATGTAGTAACTATCAACCTTGATATGTGCAAATTGGAAACTTAACAATTTAATCAAACCTGGGACCTGAAGCCTCAACTGCTATGGAGGGTGTACTTGTTCCTTTTGACCACATTGAATCCAATATTGTTGCTTGGAAAAGGTCTCTTGTACATTCCCTACAAAACACACTCATGCTTTTGTTGGATGATATAACATGAAAAGCATATACAAGTGCATACCTTTGAAATTTGCAGCATCGTTCAACTTGTCTTATAATCCGAAACTAGACACCATCTTGACAAGAAGAGGTTAGAAACTAAATAAAAAAGGTTCAATGATTAGAACAAGATAGAAACACTAAAATTTCAACTTTGGCCATAAATTCAATTTTGACCAAAAGTCAACCTTTGACTTTGACTTTGACCAAAAACTAAAACTTGATGTTTTTCTTGTTGAGAGTATCAATAGTTGTGTAAGGTTAAGGTGCACTAGAATATCCATAAATTATGTCCAACACTTTACTTAAGGTGCCTCAACACGAGGGTTAGGGTTTTGTTGTTGCAGCAAAACTTTTACTGCAACTTAGCAAATCCTCCCAATCTACCTTCCAGTGGTTAGACTGTCCAAAGATAGTGTGGGCCCATAACATGTTATAATATTGATGTGCTCATTTTACCATAGACAATATCAAAATATTTTCACCCAACCATAAGCATGCAACCACCCCCAATCACCTTTAACCTTTGACAAAATTATTCCGGAAATCCATACTAGAATCAACAGATAAACCCTAGTTGTTGACTGTAGCAACAACTCAATACAACTAGAGCGCTCCTTCTCCAAGGATAGCACATAAGAGAGAAAGTATCCATATACATAGAAAAAGTACCATACACAACTCCAGTAGTTGCGGATGCACTACTCTCTCAAAATTGCACCATACTTAGCAAGAATGTCACCAAGAGTATCACCGAGAATGCCACCAAGAGTTTCACTAAGAATATCACCAAGAATGTCACCAAGAATACTAGAGAGAGAGACTAGGACCAAGAGATGACCATACTCCCTTATTCCTCCTTACAGCTGCAACTACATCTCTCCACAAGATTTGCGCTCTGTCTGGGTGTACAAATGAGCTAAAACGTCCTCTATTTATATTAATTTGTCCAGTGACTTTTCTTGTTGGGCCGACCTGACTTTCTGGTAATTATATTTTCTATTTATCTTTTTCTTGTGAAGTCGACTTGTCTTTCTGGAAGATAATATTCTAATATTATTTATTATGCTAGGCTGACTTGTCTTCTAGGGTTTTCACGCATCTGTTTAGGGTTTCCCTTGCTTCCGAAATATTCTATTCTAGTCAAAGGTTACACATGGAGGTTAATACCTCCCGCAACTACCGTAACATCAACACTTGTGACTGTCTCATTGGCATGGACTGGCTGGTTAAGCAGCCTGCAGTTTTGGATTGTTACAACAAAAAATTTACTTGCTTAGATGAGGAAGGGAACTTAAGGAATGTATAGGGGATCCCAAGAGTTGTAAATATCATAGAAGTCTCAGCCTTATAACCAAAAAAAAGTTTTAGAAAAGGATGTCAATTCTTTGTCACTCATATGGAGGAAGCTCTTAAGGAAAAGGTACCCAACATTGAGGACTATACAGCTCTAAAAGAATTTGAAAATGTGTTTGAAGAAATTATTGGATTACCACCCAAAAGGGATATTGATTTCTCAATTAATTTAATGCATGGAGCAGCCCCTACATCCAAAGCTCCCTACAGAATGTGCACACTCAAGTTGAAGGAATTATAAATGCAGTTAGAAGAATTTTTGAAGAAGGAATATATACGCCCAAGTGTGTCACCTTGGGGTGCACTAGTATTGTTTGTGAAAAAT
>JZKD02S0250379.1:179172-189243 GCA_000966675.3 Picea glauca
TTTTCGGACTCGTAAAGTTTATACAAAAAATGAACCCCCTGGAGTTCCCTTTAAGCTCTTTTCAGACTCTCTAAACATGAAAAGATGGCCGAGCGATCTTGTTCTTTTCACACTCATAAAAGTATTTGAAGAAAACATTTGATGGGCGATAGTTTATCACTTTTTCGGTCCTATTGAACTATTTTACGAAAAAGGAACTGGAAGAGTTCTCTTTAAGTGTTTTTTAGACTCTCAAAATATGAAAAACCCCCGAGTTTTCTATCTTTGGACTCATTAAATAACCATCGAAAGACCCACATGGGACCGAACCACTCCTTCTTAGGGTTCGTTAAACATACTCTGAGGGACTCATCCAAAGGATGAGCTTACATTACAAGCATATGTTATCCTCCTCAAGCTTGCGTAAAAATAAAGAGGTACTCGCCATAAATGGTGGGGGGAAAATTGGGAAAAAAATGTGTCTAAACCTGTATTCCATGGAAGATTCACTTTTGAGCATGACACCCTTTCACTAGCTTTGTGTCTAGGTTGGAAAATCCACTTGTCTCTTGATCATACTCTATAAGATTACAAATTGGTCTGTGATCCCTGTTGTTGAGTCAGTGTTTCCAAGACAGTTGTCGTGTCATCAATATGTTCAAAGAGAAGTTCAACCCGGAAATCCTTCTATTGCGTCAGCCTTTTCTGCAGTCCTTAAGCCTTCTATTGCATCGGCCATCCCTGAGTTAGTCCTGAATCACTTGTTACTCTGATATACATCAAATATTTTTACCCGTTTCATGTCATTGATGGAGGATACATTAAGGCCTTCTTGTGACGAGTCTTTTCCCGTCGACTTCAACTGATTATCTAGGAATCAAACTTAGAAACCAATTGGTACCTTGGAACCTGCATGCCTCAATGGCAGGTTTCCTCGCTTTTGAAAATGGGTTTTCATTATTGACCCTTGATCGAGAGATTCTGTCAAGTGTTCGATTTCATCTCATTAATTCGCATTCGTTGGATTGTACTAGAGTACCTTGGGATTCATTGACATTAATGGTGATTTCCCTCGCACTTGTTAACGGTATTCACTAATGACCGGTAATCAAGTGGTTTCTACCATGTTCGACATCAATACATGTATTCGCATGGTTAGATTCATACTATAGAGTGGTGGAAATGAAGACCCTGAATCTTCTCTCACAGATTCAGGTTGCATTGGAGTATATTCAGTTTTTACTATTGCATAGATCCACATTGTATGTCCCATGGCTATGTTCAAATTTGAGTCTTTAACACATAGATCCACGGTGTATTTTTGGTGGCTATGATCAGATTTCAGTCATAATGGCATGGATCCATAGTGTATGTTTGGTGGCCATGACCTATCTTACTTGACATGGATCTTTGCATGTCGGCATTTATGCTTTGAGTCATTTGTATTATGAGTATGGGAATGCCTACCTCAGTGATGATATATTATTGTATTGTATTCCCTTGTTTGTTGGCAGGTTTCCAATTGACGTGTTCCTTGTTCCCTACACACACTCGACAAAGTATTTTAGTTATCACTCTGTTATAACTTCATACTTTGGGGGGCTCTTTGTTACACATTATTTTCGTCACCCTCATGATCGTTAATGATGTAAACCTATATGTTTCCTTCAGAGAGGTCAGTGGCCTGAATTTCTAAAGAAAGAAGGGAGAAGAACTTTCCTTGAGAGAAGAAGTTGTGTTTTCCTCTGTAAAAACCCTATTTTGGATGATTTCTGCGGGCTGCACCATAGCTAGGGTGCAGAAATGCTTGATTTCCGCAAGCTTCACTATAGCTAGGGTGCGGAATTTCCGTAGGCTGCACTATAGCCAGGTCACGACGGCCTTCGTACGTGGGAAAAATAATCATTTTCTCGATGGTTCTAGAAGGAGAAGCTTCTATGGTGAGGTGGCCTCCGAATGGTTTGGATCTTACTCGCTTTCATGATTTAGTGGGATCATCCTAACCTCCTCACCTTATCCTCTTCAGCTTATAAAAGGAGAGGATCTCTCATGGAGAAAGTTATCTTGGCTTGCGATTAAGCTTGATTGAGTTGGTTTTGGAGCTTGATTAGCTTGATTGAGTTGTTTTTGTCTTGGTATTGTTAGCTTGGTTAGGCTGGCTTTGAGCTTTGCTTTGTCAAGATATATTGTGAGTAGCTATCAGATCCATGGTCTCAGAATCCTTGGAGCAAGAAGTGTGTGGGAAGCAAGGAATTGTTGGAAGGAACCTTATGACATCAAGGCATTCGGTTGTAATCTCTCTTTCTAATATTTAATATAATACAGTGGCATGCTTCTTTCCCATATAATTATCTATATTTTATTGCATAATTCCTTGATCATATGCATAGGTTTTCATTGAATATACCTCTACTTCTTTCACTTTAGTTGGTTTGTGTCTCACTACAGGATCAGTATCACAAGAGCACCGGAGTGAAATAGGAACAACAAAGACATAAGGAAGCGACATTTAAAGGTATGTCTCTCATATTTTGTTCAGTAGTAAATTTGATGATTAGAGCCTAGGGAAAGCGCCATGTCCTGTCGTGTTTTGTTCTATATCTAGGTGGATCTAGGGGGATTAGTCTATGTCTGCATTCACCGATTTACCCGATAATAGTCATGTATCTTATATGCTTTCATTACCAGTGGCCTCCATGTGAATTCATAATGTTTTTCATCTATCCTTACCCCGAAAATATTTACCTAATATTAATCATGCCATTGATTGGAATGTGATTCAGGTAGAGCTAGAGGGAAAATTCCAGGTACAACAAATATGCATTTTGGACCAAAAAGAAAAACAACTCTGGAATCAAGTCATAAACCATGTAAAGGTCCAATGAACTTGGTATGGACCTGAGGACACAACCTGGGAACATAAAGATGCTATGCAGGTACAATATCCACATCTTTTTGTAAATTTTTGAAATTTTGTTTGTACATATGTATATGTTGCACTGAGGACAATGCATAAATAAGGGGGAGGGGAATGTAATACCCCTAAGCCAAACCCCAATTGAAATGTAATTACATGTATGTGTATATTTGGTGAGCCAGGAACCTCTTTTGGCCAATGAGCATGTTTTGTATTGTGTATTTTAACTTGAAATTTATGAAAGAAAACACGACTGCATACAAACCATCCTGACAAGAAGAGTAAGGAGGGTAAACTCCACTAGAATGGGAAATGGGGGCTAAGTTCTAGAAAAGGGGCTAATATAAGGGGACTTAATCCAAAAAGGAATATTTTATCAATATTCATAAAGTTAAAATCTAAAGTAGGGGATAATGTATTTTATCCTAAGTCCCTATGAGGAAACGTGTCACCATGTGAGGGAACCCATGTGTGGCCCATGTAGTTTCCAACATGACAAGTGTTAAGTTGGGAACATGCACATAAGTTTTGGGTGCTATAGCTCATTCATCCACCATTTTATTGTATACTTTCCCACCTCACCTCGTTGCTTACATTTGGACATTCATGCTCCCATTACCGTACATGTACCTGTACCAGGGAGAGTGTAGGATTCTGCTGAAGAGTGCCAAAAGAGAATTGTTAATATAAAGAGGCAGGTTGTCATGATCATGTTCATTCTCTCTAGGTGAGATAATTGTAGGGAATTTCATTCCCAAAGATGCCAAGTTGTCGTCATAGAACTCTAATTATTCTTGTCTGGCTTGTTGTTGAAGCCTGGAAGGAAGTGGGAAGCCATAAGGGGCACACTTTCTGGTTGGGACAAGCATGTGGGGAAAGTAGAGCCTATAAGATTTTTCTTTAACTTGGCACCTGTATTGAGATATTGTTTTTGTTGAGAGACCTCTAGGGATAGATTTTCTTTTCCCTAGTGGAGTTCAATCCCAGCTCAGGGGTGACCTGTTCTCAGTTTGTGGGGAACAATGTCTAAGGTTGGGAGGAAATTCAGAGGTCTACATGTAGTTGGTGGTTCAATTTTTCTAGATAAGTGATCATTATGTGCTTGTTTAATTATTGTTAATTGAGAATATATGAAATCCTATGTTGAGTATTAGTGTGCAAAATACTATGAATTATAGTTATAATTAATTGTTATTCGTAATATCGTTTAAGTAATTTTCTTTATAATAATTGTATAAAAATTATGTAGATGATTTAAATTGGTAATTCTATCATGGGCTCCATAATTATGATTATCTTGAGCATATTGGCGATGACACTGGTTCAATAATGGAGTTTGTAGTTGTAATACCTTGAAAATGTTTATCAATGGTTCTATTCATATCTTCGACTGTCTATGTAGAATTAATAATTGTACATATGATAAGTGGGGTAATTACCCAACTTGTTATAATCAAATTTAAGTGAGTAAAAACTTGGTATTTTTGGTTGGAAAGGCCTTGAAGAACTATAGACAGTGTGTTGGGTGAAAATTTCTCATCCTTACATTGTGTTGAGAAAATATTGATTGTTTGGAGTGAATTTTACAACCTCTAGATGGTCCTAAGAGTCTTTGGAAAGCCTATGAGAAAAACTCAGAGCATTAAAGACTATATCCATACTAATTTAAGTGAGTCAATCATGACCATTGATCGTTGAAGTTTGGATGATTGTTAGATCCTTAGGAATGGGTTTTTAGCGATCTAAGCCATTGATCGTAGCAGGGACATCGGAGTAGCATTGGATATGGTACTCTGATGAAATACTATGAGAAACCTTCTTCACTGTACGATATATCGATGAAGAAGGTTTCTCGTACGGTTCATATGGAGGGTCCGTGAGGAGAAAGGCCCATCGTGTTGTGTGGCGTGGTGTTAAGGTCTTTAGGGAAATGAAGGGTGACCCGGTCCAAGTGCCACGTGTTAACCCAAGTGACAACATTGGGTAGGTCCATGTGTGTAACGTGTAGGTAGTGGGCTTAGGAGCATGACAAGTTCACAGAGATGGTAAGGTGAGATGAATGAGTCTATGAGTCCGCAAGTCCACCAACCCGTGAACCCGACAGGATCACAAAATGATATGTGTTGAGACTTTTCTGATGGGCTTATGAAGGGGTGGTACAGAATTGTAAGTCCACGAGTCTGCGTGGATGGAAAAATGGCTAAGTGAAGACTTCTCAGATGGACTTATGGAGGGAAGGAAAAATACCATGTGCCTGTGAGTCTGTGATTCCGCAAATGAAAAAGAAGCTAAGTTTTGGGGGATGGCTTCATGAAAGATATGATTATAGACTATGAATTCGCAAAACCGCCACCCGTGAGTCCGTGAATACAGTAGGGTTATTAGAAGAAGTAAAAATTTTGTTACCCCATCCCTTAGAAGGTACTTAAGGGTCGAGTATGTTACACCTTCACTGCTCAACAATACTCCCTCTAGTGCTATTTAATGTGTGCTTGTAAAGGTCCAGGCTGATGTCCCTCAACTCTAGTAGTAAAAATCTTGGTTCTTGCCTATTCCCAAAGCTACCATGGCTTCATTTCATGGCTCTTCTATCACATGCTATGACAGGATTCTTTTTATAGCAAGAACTGTCATTTTTCCTCTTTTTCCTTCTCCCACAAACCATCTCTCCATTCCCATTCGAATTTATCTTCTTGCTACATGAGTGAAAGATGGTAGGAGATTCCTAATTCAACTTTTCCTAGTTCTAAGAATGTATAGAAGACAACTTGATAATTTTTAGAAAATAGTAGGTTAGATTGAGGAATTTGTTTCTTCCGCTCCTCTTAACCTCTTTTAACTTTGAAAACTCATATTTTGAAATGAGTGAAGGTTCAAGGTAACATAAATTAGGTGTTGTTAGGCATAAACCCCCATTAGACTCCCTCACCTTTCCCCTCTTGTGGTATCATATCACCTTTATGCGCTCTTTCTTTGTCGACCTTGGTCATTTTTTTTATTATCTATAGAAACAAAATACTTACAATATTCAAGAGGGCCAAACCAATATATTACATCAAAAGTGAATGAGATAGGCTCTCCCATGGATGCATTTGACTATCCAAGGCTCAATTCAACTTGCACTACCTTAGTTTCATTGATTACTATTTGGGATGATGGTGAATGTAAGATGAATGTTAGTTGTGTGTGTATGGTAGCCTTCTCTAGGAATTAATTTCATATGAACAAATTGTGTCTAAATATTGTATGTCACTTCAAATTGTTACAAAAAAATCTAGTTACGAAAAATGGGATGGATGTGAATTATGTTTAGTGTTTTTTACTAATGTTTATAGTGTTTAAATAACTCTCCAATTTTTAATTGAATTCCATACTTGAATTATAAGAGTTAATCAAATCCCCTTGTGTGAAAATATGAAATTAGTTTTTTTTTTATTTGAACATGTTATATAGATTTATTTTAAAAGACTACATGTCCATATTTTTTACAGTTGTAATATAGCCCAAAATATGTAGATATTGAACAAGGAATGTTACAAATAGATTGATTAGATGCTACAAATAGATTGATTATTATCACTTTGAATTTCATATTGAAAATGAACATGATGACATGATTGGGTTGTCAAATGGATTTATCCATTTTTATTTATTCATAATCTCATAATAGTTTGATTTCAAAAATGGGATTTGAAAAAAGTAGAATGTCAAGTTGGTGTCAATGTTATCATAGTTGGTTTAACTTAGAATATATAATAGCTTAATAAGCCAAGCCCATGTTTCTTTAGTATTTATTCCAAGTATTTATATTCAAGGCTTTGCATGTTTAAGCCCAAGGGGTTAGCTCAACTATTTGTCACCAATGTTGTTGGGCATTTGGCTAGTTCCATGCTACTAGGTGTCTAGTTTGAATCCCCCTAGGTGAGGTGCACTAGTATACACTTATGGAATTCATAGGGATTCTATCAATGAATGTGAGGAAGCATCTCTTGGGTTTCCTCGCAAGATTTTCCTTGGAAAAAAGTCATTTGTTCATATTTAGTGGTTTGAATTTCATATATATGATTGTAAGTTTACACACAAGGATTTGTTTCATCGCTTTTCAAAATACTATAAATAATAGAAAAAATTTACACCTAGGATGATTATGTTTTAATATTAGAACAAATTTTATTGTCATAACCTTGAGAATGCTTTAATTTATATGAACATGGGTAATGATTATGAGCACAAACAATATTATTTTCTTAAAGATAACATAATTCAATTTTTCATAATTCACACATGGGTTCATGAGGTAAATTTGAACCTCCCCTCCCTTATTTGATTTGTTTTTAGATAAATAACTTCCCATAAGGAAGAGGGGGAGATCATATAGGATGTTTTGTCCTCATCTAAACCAAGATCCCTAGTCATTAATATAATACTTGATTCAAAATATCTAGTTGTCAAAGTCCACTTTTCTCTGAAAAAAAACATGTTTTATCTCTTAATCGTGGGTTTCCTTATTTTAACTCATGATCAAAAAGTCGATCGCACCTTATGGACTAAAATCCATGATCATCCATAATTTTTAGGGGAAAACATATTAAATCTCATGATTTTCAAGTTCTAAGCGAGGTGAATATGATGACCTCACTTGGATGGCTCTCATTCAACCCCAACTAGGAAAAACAATTCGAAGGGAGAAAGTCAATAAGTTAGATCTTGGATTGGTTAGAGATTCTCTAACCAAATATTTGGGGAGGTTTCCACATTCATTAGTGCGAAAAATATGGAAATAGAACTAGTGACCATAGCAAACCTTGATAGATAAAAGATAAAATATTAACCTTGAACTTCAAAATGATAAAATGCAATTTTACAGGAATAAACATGAGAACATAGAGAAAACTCTTATGGTAAGGTAACACCATCAAACACTCTGTATGGAAGGAATGACTCTGTAACCATGCTTGCTACAATATAGTACTCATCATCTGATATACTCAATACAATGATACTCGTGTATTTGTATTTTCTCAAAGGTATTCCTAGATGTTTATGCCAACTACCCCTTATTATTTTATTCATTTTCTTTAAGTACCCAATGGGACTATTTATTACCCACCAACTACCAAGTGGGCCTTATTACATAAATTATTCCCCTTGGGTACCTCCCTAGGTACATTACATCCTTCCCCCTATTTTCAATGTCAACTCATTTATTCATACAATTGAGGATCATACTCATACCTCAGATCCCATTTTCATCATTGGTGGGACATCTTACACCTAGTACTGATTTACATTATTAATCAAGGACTAGAAAATATTTGTTTATACCTTCTACATTCAAGGTATTGGAGGATCATACTCAACAAATCACCTTTCAATTGTTCCAAAACTTCAACCAATTCATCACCAATTTTTACCTCGTGTTAGATGAAGGGATTCATTATTTCCTTTCCTTGACAAGTCTAAAACTATAAACTTTGAGCCATTTCTATGGGAGTGTGACTTAGATACCCCTTACTACCTTGGTACCTATAGTCATATATGAAATTTTTCCTTGCCTTTGGCAGTTGGCTTACATCAATGACCCATGACTAGATGATTTCTTCAATGTTAGACCCCAACACATTTATCTCACTTTGAAGGCATTTATTTTGTACCTTGGTTCCCATTTTCATTATTAATGGGATACCTCGTGGCTAGAAACAATTTTAATTATTGACTACCAACTTGTTTATTTCACCCATGTTTGATTTTGATACATTTTAATCACATGGTGGTAGATTCATACATAATGGAACGTTATTAAATACCTTGTGCATTCATTGTATCTACCTTTGATGTCATTTTACGTTCCACTGATATCATAAATCCAATTCAACATTGATATATTTCTAGATCTAGTGATGACCTTGATGTGATACTTCTAATAGTCATTACCATTTGGACATCAAGTTGTTTTCACTTTTTCATCTCCTCTAATATAATTGAACATGGATCCAATGTGTATTTTTCATATCCATTATCACTTATATATATAAATGGATCCATTGTGTATTATTTGTGGCCATGACATCAATCTTATATATTCTATGGGTTTACATGTACTAGATTTGGTGTCCATGCTTCTTTGTCACTTAAGCATGGGTATGCATGTCTTAGGGATATAATGTTCTTACTAACCTCACCTTATTTTTTTATTAATTTTCTTCCTACCTCAAGATTGTAGTGACTTGATCCTTGACTTAGTAGAAGCATCATCCCTTGAAGAAAAATTGGATAAAGTATTTCATACATCCACTAACCTATTTTACTCGCACAATAGGGGGCATCTATTATCATGCCAATTTCATCCCCCAGTACCAAGTTCGATGTTTGTCCATTTACACATTTATCCTCATCTAAACCAGCATCCTCAGTCATTAATATAAACCTTGACTCAAAATATATTGTTGGCAAAGTCCATTTTTCCTTAAACAAACATGCTTTACCTCCTTACCATAGGTATGCTTCTTTGTACCTACAATCCCACAATCAAAGAGATGATCACACATTATGGCCTAAATGTTGTGACTCTAGCACTAAATTTTTGGGAAAAAATATATAAATTATTGTCATTTTCAAGCTCCAAGTGTGTTGAATATGATGAGGCTACTTGTATAGCTCTCATTCAAACCCTGCCAAAAAAATTAATTTAAAGGGAGTGATTTAGTAGGTTAGATCTTGGATCTGTCAGAGATTCTCCAACCAAATATCCAGGGAGTTTTTCCACATTCATACAAGCAAAAAATCTTACAACTCTTCGAATCCAAATAACAAGGAAGACCAAGACCATCTTCTTGCTTCAAGAATGGAACTAGTCCCTACTAGTTGTAGATGTTTGAGTCAATCCAATTCTTTCCTAATCTACTACTCAACACTTAAAATCGAACTTCCTTTCCCAACATCTGAATCCATGTCAATTTTTATATCAATCTTTATGACTATAAAAGACAAGGATGATCTTACTTCATTTCGATATCTCTAGTGATGGTAAAGTTGCAAGACAAAAATCTTCATTTCTGATAATTGGTTGGAAACGTAGCTTGAATTTCACACATTGCTCGTAATCTATTTTGATGATATAAACTTTTAGCGAAGGAAGATCCAAATCATGAAGATGTAACATGACTTATTAAGAT
>JZKD02S0250379.1:190605-206320 GCA_000966675.3 Picea glauca
CCTTCCTTCCACCCAAGAATATATGAGAGATAATAAAACTTTACATTAAATCATCACAATCAACCAATCATCACATAGAACCTGATAATGCTTCCTGAGACTTCTTCAATTTATGAAATTATTCAATTCTTGGAGTACTTTGATTCTATAGATAATATTACTCAATGTATTCTCTGAAACTCCTCCAATTTTCACTACTTGAATCCTCCCCAAAAAGAGGTTATAGAAAGAATGGTAGACTTTATTCAATTATGGTCTATTAAGGAGAGTGAACTTGCACAGAATTCCCCGTGCTCAATAATTAACATATGATTATTAACTCGTACAAAAGAAACTATGGTTTGTACTCTTTCCAATGGAATTTGTCCCACTTCATTTGGATTCTCGATGAAGAATTTATGATTGTTTTACCCGGAACACCTGTTTATTGACTAGCTTCAGGACTGGTCACAAACCCTATATTCCATGGAGTGTATATCCATAATTATAGTGAATCGAGAGCTAAACTATTTACCAGAGGTACCTTGATATGTCTTCTCAATACCATAGCAATTTCACCATCTGAATCATTCTAGAAAAAAAGTTATAGCAAAAATGGTAAGATGACCTGAAAATAACATACCTTAGAACACATCACCAAAAGACTTCATCCTCCCTTGAAATCCAGTCTTCTTTTCTTCTTATTTTCTCTGAAATTCGACTTGTATCAAATGATTGTATAATGATGTTTATTTATACCATTTATGTCACTTCTTTTTAACATTAGGGCCGACCTGACACTTTCTTATTTTGTAATTCTTTTTTTTTTAATTATCTTCAGGGCCTACATGTACTTCCTTCTTCAATTCACTTTGTCATCTTAAAAAATTCATTTCTCCTCAACCATGAGGATCCACGTGATGTGACACATACCACCAAAAATAACATGATGTATATTATCCATCCATGGGTGTTGTATCTACATGTGCATTTTCCTTCATGTCCAAATACCTTCATCAATCATGCGGTCCAAAATCCATGTCAATTTTTATCTCAATCTTTATGACTATAAAAGATAAGGATGATCTTACTTCATTTCGATATCTCTAGTGAGGGTAAAGTTGCAAGACAAAAATCTTCATTTCTGATAATTGGTTGGAAACGTAGCTCGAATTTCACACATTGCTCGTAATTTATTTTGATGATATAAACTTTTAGCGAAGGAAGATCCAAATCATGAAGATGTAACATGACTTATTAAGCTCTAAGGAAGATGAAGTGAGTATCTACCATCTTGAATCCCTAGCATGACTTAAAAGATATTTTTTACATGATTAATGGGTCTCACCTCATGATGTATCTCCAAGCACATAAAGAGGCAAAAGAAAAAGAGATTTGGGGTTTAGAAATATTACTTTAGAGAAGAGAAGCACATTGTAAGAAGAACATTATTGCAGACTTGCAAAGAATATACTTGCCCAAATATTGGACATAGTTGATTAATAAATAATGAGATGATTAGAATATATATATATATATAGATATATATAATGGTTGTGTGCATGACAAGTTGTGTCCTTTGGTTTGTATATTGTATTTATTATTTATATATATTTATTATAAATAATGTAATATACTTTAGGTATATTACAAGTCTTCCCCAGTTGAAAAGCGTTATCCTCGAAGTGTATTAAGAGATATTTGTTGGTTAAGAAATGTGTCTTCTTGAGGAAGTTTGAACGACTCTTTGTTTTTGCAAGTTGTATTCTTTAGTAGTTACAAATTCCTCATTTTGGTATGAAATGGTTCAAGTCCAAATGACTTATAATTGTTTCCCCATTATTCATATTTCATGAATTGTTGTTGAATATTAGTGACGTAAGTTCCTAGTTGCACCAACCATTTGACACCGAAAACAACATCTATTTCACCAAGTGGTAAAGCCTAAAACTAGATTTCTAGATTAAAATTCTATATTTACATATATAGTCTAAGACATATCTCTATCCATGTGATCTATTGGTTGTATGCCACCATAATTATGAGGTCTTAGGTTGGATATATGAAGAGATTTAATCTTTTAGTAATTTTGATATCAATAATGTTATGTGTACTTGCAAAATCTATAAATAGTGTAACATCCTTATTTTTGACAATTCCTTCAAGGTTGCATAATTCTTTTTACCATTGTTAGAGAAATTCTAAAAATGTGCTTTTAATTATAATTTTGTATTGTTTTCTTGAAAAATTTTCACTTTACATTTTAAGCGAACAACTCCATCATCAAAACACTTATTAGTCCCTGTCGTAGGCATAGAGGGACTATAGCGATCGATAATTCGTTGACTACATATTACTTTGTCCTTTGACCACAAATATTTGCATAATATGTATTGTTGGAGCTAGGGAACTAAAAACATAGATTTTTATATAATAAAAAGTACCATATATGTATTGATCTGATTGGATAAGATATTGGAGGTCTTATTGCCGGCTTCTCTATTCCCAATGTTTTATATGGTAACATATCCAAACTTTTTTATCGTATACAGTCTTTTTGAATCATATATTTTTCTTGTGTATTGCTTGAAGGTGGATTAATGCTAGCATTAGTTCGAATGTTTGTATTATCATTTTCTGCTAGGTGAATATATCTGTAAGTTTTTATTTGTACTAATCATATTGAAATGTTTAGATATCCAAGCTTTATAGTGATCGAGAATTCCAAATTTTATAGCGTCCTTGCCGCATGTATTTGTATTGAAATGTATTGACACTTTTTTTGAGGTGCTTGAATAGGCCTGACAGCTTAAATGTTTACATGACGTGAGGTCCTCTAACAGGCCTGGCAGCTTAAATGTTTGCATACTGGAGGTTTTTACACAACTTGACAGCCTTAAATGTTTATCTAAATACATTTCTCGGAGTACATTTTTCCTCGAAATTTTCCATACAATGTTGCAATGATTTTGCACAATATTGTTGTCCACCACCAGTTGAATAGATATTCTATGTTTCATCCTTCTTCTAGCTTTGCAATGCAATTTCTTCATCGTTGAAGCTACATACATTGTTTACTGGTTCAGCAAGTGCTTTTTTTTCGTTGGTTCGTCGGTTGTTGTTTTTTTTTGTTTGGTTCATAATTTGACCTGGGCTTCTGCCTTTCATCGTTACGAAGTAAGTTTCCATGCCATAGTTTCATTTTATGTTCCTTGTTTGTTGTTCAGTGTTTGCAGTTTGGAAGTAAGAATGTTTGCTTATTTCTACTGGCATGCTCGTCATATGTTTTTGGTTCCTTCTGTGCTTCGGCTGCAGTTTCATAATCATTGGAGATACATATGTTGTTTATTGGATCGGTGGTTGGTGGTTGTTGCTTGTTCATTGGTTCGTTGGTTCGTGGGTTGTTGGTTCTGTTTGTTTGGCTTGAGTTTACACTTAGGTGTCATGGGGCTGTAGTTGGGCATGTTCATTCTTTCTCACTGGTTTGGTGCCTTTTGTTTTCTTTTGTTTGATTCGGCTTTGCAGGGTTGGGGTCCTGCGCTGGTAGTTGGAGCTGTTTTTTTTTTTTTTTTAGAGTATTGTTGTTTTTTGGACGCTTTACGGTGTTCAGCCCCTGCACCCATGAGTCGACATGCAATTGTGTTATTTTCCCTATTTGGGGAGGTCAATATTTGTTCTGTTGTGAGATTTTGTTGGTGCTTCAGTGCTGGCATGAAAAAAAATAGTTGCATGAAAAATACTTCGAGAAGTACATGTGCAATTGCAATATCCGATGTTTTTTTGTTAAAATAAAGCATATGCAGGTTGTGCTTATAAACCATGTATGGTCAAATGTGCCCATATGACAATACATGATCTTTTTCCTTTACACAGACTGGTGTGCCCATGATACAATCTGTCTTGTACTTGAGATATGATATGTACAACAAAGAGCCTGCAAAATTATATTTCCATGTCTGGAAGCATATCTGGTTAGTTTGCCACAAAAAACCAAAATCTTGTATTGTGGGCACAGCAGTCTGTGTAGAGGATAAAGAACATGTATTTTTATCGATGGAATCATATATGGATACTTTTCCATGGAAAACCATAAATCGTTTAGCTACGGCCATGCGATTTCGTAATATTTTGTGGCTTGTAATATGTTTTGGACAGGGAAAAAGAAATTACACATTCACAGCTATGAATGGAGAAGTGCAAAGGTTCATGTTTCTACCTATCTTTTAGACTATTCGTTGAGTCTCTTTTAATGTATGTACATATTACTTGTTGTCCAGTGCATACCAGCATCCATTCATGTTCATTTTATTTTCTGTGTTCCCACATTCAAACAAACAGAATAGCTAGAGAAAATGACAGAGTCTTGACTGCATCGCTTGAAGAGGATACAGAAAGGTGCATGCTTGTACTGTTATTTCATATTGCGTTGTTTTGTATTTCATTTATTATCTGTATATGTGTTCACCTAGTTTATTGTATCTTCATTACATGCATTCCTGCATACTAACCTACTTCATGTGTGTTGTGTTTTCGCTGCATTGCTACATTTAAACAAACATAATGGCTGGAGAGGACGATGAAATCTTTGGAGGGAATGTAGACGAGGAATTACAAAAGTGAATACATGTGCTCTTATTTCATATTCCAGTGTTCATTTTTTCATTTATTGTCTGTATATTTGTTGTGCTTGTTCAGCTGCTTAGCGCCTTTTTTTTTATTCTTATTTTTCCCCCTTCTTTTCTTCCTTCAAATATAATATATTTTGCGTATTCTGCTTGTTGTTACATTGGAATAATTAGACATGTTTCTCTTTATTTTACATGTTTGTCTTCATACTAACTTGCCTTCATTTCCATTGCATATTCGGCATTGGTACCTTGGAAGAAAAAGGTTGGTTGGACAGGAATATGAATTGTTTTGTGCAATAGCAGAGGGTTTTGTGGTACAATCTTCTAAAAGGTATACCAACTGTGCTAGTAAATTAAATATACAAACCAGGTGGGGGCATATAATATTAGACTTGAAAACGATGGCTTGGCAGCAATGGCCCTTTCTGCCCTCCATATTTCTACTGTTTTCCATTTTCTATTATCCCTTTTGTTTTCTAATTGATTTGCTTAGTGGTATTTCTGAAAATGCCTTAGTGCGTCGGTTAGCGGACTAACGCTTTCACATCTATGGTTGTGCTTCTACCTTATTCCATACTTACCGACTTTTTCAATTGTAGGTGTCGGGCTAGTGGGTTCAAGATTTCTCCCCTAGCTTCTGGGGGTCCATGATATACAGATTGTATATGGTGTCTCGCCCTCACGCCCTATTTACTGTTACACATTTTTCTAGTTAAAAAAATTATATGCATACAATTTTACGCTTATTCAGTCCTTCTGATGGACAATATACAATGCATATGCTTGTCTAGTCTTGATGTTCATTTGCACATGCTTGTATCAAAAAAAAATTGACTAGTGACATGGCCATGAGCAGTCAGTCATCCCAGACATCAACAGACCGACAAGGCCAAAGGTAAAGATGCATATGTTCTACTCTTAGTATGTTTACCAGAAAAATATCCTAGGCTATTTATTCATCTATGGCATGGTGAATATGTTGATGTCATTTGCAATGCATGTTTTGCAGTTCACAAGAAGTATCAACAAGTATGAGCGAGATGCCGAACATAGCGCATGTTCTGCAGACTAAGAGATGTGGTTGCAAAACTATGGCTCCATAGTTCATCAAAGCTATGCGTGTACTTGTATATTTATGCCAGTGAAAGGAGAATACAAAAAACAAATGTACACTACCATTCACTTTAGTTTTCCTGTTCAAAAATGGTCACCGGGTCTAGAGTTGTAACACCCAAAGTACTATCAATAGAGGGCTTGAACAGTCGTCGAACTAGACAAGTGTTCGTCAGGGACATAATGGTCATCTATAGCACCTACTTGGACAAGGCAAACAAAACTAGATCCATTATGTGTGTTGACATGACAGACAAGGAGGCCATGGTGACAGTGACACTGAGTATTCCTACACAGCTTGTCTAAAAACATGCAGAAAAGATATTGTCGGGTAATGGGATATCCATTACAAATTTTAATATATTGCCCAAAACAGTATGTGATGGTGGTGATTTTGATCGTATTATTTCGCTCAACGAAACAAGTATTATGGAAAAAATTCCCATTGTTTGTTCAGAATATTGTTTCATCTCGGACAGGACTATCAGCCAACTTGCACAGAGTAGTTATATTTACCCAATCGGAACCATTGGCACAGCTGTCACACTAGCGATAAAACTTGGCTCGCAACACATTCTCCATATAAAGGATGGAGAGTCAGATAGCGACAAGGCAATGGTACCTCTTTCCATATATGTTTTGTCCTTTACTTTCACATGTGCATGTATCTCGGGTAAGTTACACAAATATTGTATTGTTCCATGTTGCAGCTACAATTGTTTGATACCTATTCAAATTTGTTTTCGTCGATGGAGAAGAAATTGCATAGAGGTAAGATTCCACTTATGCTGTTCAAAAATATAACAAAGAAAAGGGATGTTAGAGAAAGGATCTTTTGGACAACCCAGGCAACGTTTGTAACAGAGTTGCGAGGAGATATAGTACAGGATCTGAAGAAACTAGCTAGCTCTACAACTGTTGTGTGTATACATCCACAAAATCATCATCACTTTGCTTATACAAATAGCCTTCACCAAATTTCTGCGGCTTGTTTTATTTTATTTTATTTTTTTAAGGGGGGGTGCGGGTGTAGTAGTGTATTATATTGTTCAATGTATTAATTCCTATGCTCAGGTTCCTAGGTTGAAGGTGTTTTAGTTGCAGCGAATGCATACTCAACCCCCCTTTGAACCTGTATGTGAGAAATGCAACTCTCCTGCTTCTGCCTCCGCTTTGATAGTGATGATACAATTGATTGTCTGCGATGCGGTGAAAATTTTCCATATATATATGGACATTGCCTCAATGTTTCCATTTGAACCATGGGAAATACAACCGTGCATTGTATGGTTAGGCAGCCTTTGTTACAAAATGTGCTTCCTAAGTTGGAAGAATTGTCGTATGAAACATATCTATAAAAAAAGGCAAGCAATGTCTACATGTTGCGCGATTTTTGGATACACAGCAAATTTACCTTAAATGAGGATAATGCAATTTTGCATATCGGTTGAAGAAGGGAAAAAAAAATGTCAAACTTTGGCAGGAAACGAAAATACCTCATATGTCTATGTAATTTTTCTTCAACATCCAAATCAATGTTTGTTTGGCTCGACTACTTTGGATTGCTTGCGCATAAGATTGTTCGGTCCAAAAATGGGAAGCATGGCAGCAAACCCCATATATCCCATGGCCCCGGTTATTTTCTACTGGGTACATATACCATATGTAAGAGAAAACGAATGCCATGATGTATTTTCTTTGTATATCAAATTGTTTGATGCAAAGGTCGATGTGTCCTGCTCTATGGAACCTTGTGGGAACTTCCTTGTGGCTTGTTTGGAGTTTAATAGATTCTTGGTTGTATGCTTCGTCTGTCAATTTGTATATCATGGAACTCCGAGAGTTGTTTGGAGGACATGGAACAATAGAATTGCAATTTTTTATCCAGCTAGCCCACAAATCCTCTTGATAATTTCTATGGCGTTGTGACGCAAATGTAGTATGTGGCTTGTTTTAGCATTTTTCCTTGATTGATGAACTTGGTAAAATTAATCTCCTGGAATAATTTGAAATCAACGATTGTATACTGTGTGAAATCCAATTGTGCTATCATATCAACAAGAGGCCCTTAAAATTCAAATTGGTCATTGTTATGGTTGCGATGATAGAATTTTAAAAAAACTTTGTTTTTTTTTTCCTTCATTTCTTTTAAAATAAGCGATGTAACATCCTTTGATAATTTATGTAATAAAATTGTACAATATCAATATTTAATATTAATAATTTAGTATTTGAAAATAATGTTAGATAGGATAACCATCCGTAAACAATCACAATCTTGAGCCCGCCAGTCCTGGAGTCTGTCTGTCAATTTATATGTCGCGGAACTCCAAGTGTTGTTTGGAGGACACAGGACAATAGAAGTGCAATGTTTAGCCAGACAGCCCACAAGTCCGCCTAACAATTTGTATATCGTGGAAATCTGGGTGCTATTTGTAGGACATAGAACAATAGAGGCTAAATTTTGAGCTCGCCAGCCCGAAAACCCGCGATCCAAAAAGTGGCTAAGTATGGAATGAAGGATCTGTACATGCTCTATAAAATCTCATGTCCATACTTTATAAAAGTACATATTTGGTATGTATTTCTTGTTTCTCGAAAAATTTCTAGGTGTGGAAGTTGGCGGATGCATGTGTTCAGATTTCCACTTAATTTATATCACCAGCCCAACCGACCGCTTCCCCGTTTCAAATTGTACAAAGTTTTTTGTCTAATTAAATTGTACAATATCAATATTTAATATTAATAATTTAGTATTGAAAATAATTTTTTTAGATAATGTTAGATAGTTGATAGGGATTACCATCTGTAAACAGTGGCAATATTAAGCCCACCAGCCCTGGAGTCTATCTGTCAATTTGTATATCGCGGAACTCCGAGTGTTGTTTGGAGGACATAGAAAAATAGAAGTGCAATGTTGAGCTAGCCAGCCCATAGGTCTGCTTGTCAATTTGTATATCGCGGAATTCTGGGTGTTATTTGTAGGGAACGGAACAATAACGGCCCAATTTTGAGCCCGACAACCTGCGATCCAAAAAGTGGCTAAGTATGGAATGCGGGATCTGTACATGCTCTATAAAATCTCATGTCCATACTTTATAGTACATATTTAGTATGTATTACTCATTTTTCGGAAAATTCCTTGGTACGGAAATTGGCGGATTCACATCTTTAGATTTCACTTACTTTTATATCACCACCCCGACTGACCTCTTCCCTGTTTCATATTATATAAAAAAATTGGCTCGCGGTTTTTCCGAATATGCGATTTACCTGATCGGCGGGTTCAATATTGATAATTTATGTAATTAAATTGTGCGATATCAATATTTAATATTAATAATTTAGTATTTGAAAATCATGTTTTTTTATAATGTTAAATAGTTGATAGGGATGCCCATCCATAAACAATGGAAATCTTGAGCCCACCATTCCTGGAGTCTGTCTGTCAATTTGTCTATCGCGGAAGTCTGATTGCTGCTTGGAGGACACGGAACAATAGAAGTGCAATGTTGACCCAAACAGCCCGCAAGTCCGCTTGTCAATTTGTATATCGTGATACTCTGGGTGTTGTTTGTAGGGCACGGAACAATAGAGGCCCAATTTTGAGCCTGTCATCCCGAGAACCCGCGATCCAAAATGTGGCTAAGTATGGAATGAGAGATCCATACATGCTCTATAAAATCTCATGTCCATAGTTTATAAAAGTACATATTTAGTATGTATTGCTCGTTTCCTCTGAGTGTTGTTTGGAAGACACAGAACAATAGAAGTGCAATGTTGAGCCAGTTAGTCCGCAAGTTCGCCTGTCAATTTGTATATCGCGGAACTCTGAGTGCTATTTGTAGGATACAGAGTAGTAGAGGCCCAATTTTGAGCCCGCCAGACCGAGAACCCGCAATCCAAAAAGTGGCCAAGTATGGAGTGTGGGATACGTACATGCTCTATAAAAATCTCATGTCCATACTTTATAAGAGTACATACTTAGTATCTATTACTCATTTTTCAGAAAATTTCTAGGTGTGGAAGTTGGCGGATTCACGTCTTCGGATTTCACTTACTTTTATATCACCAGCCTGACCGACCACTTCCCCGTTTCATATTGTAATAAACGAATATAAATTGGCCCAAGTCTAATTGTGCTATCACATCAACACGAGGCCCTTAAAATTCAAATAGCCCGCAAGCTCGCTTGTCAATTTGTATATCGTGGAAATTTGGGTGCTATTTGTAGGGCACGGAACAACAGAGGCCCGATTTTGAGCCCTCCAGCCTGAGAACCCACAATCCAAAAATAGGCTAAGTATGGAATGAGGGATTCGTACATGCTCTATGAAATAGCATGCACATACTTTATGAAAGTACTAATGCGAGATGTGTGACCTATTTGTTGGGAATATGTCTAGGTCGAGAGATTGGCGGATACACGGGTTTATATTTCCACACACTTTTATATCACCAGCCCGACCGACCTCTTCCCCATTTCATATTATACAAAAAATTTGGAACGCAAGTTTCTGAATAGGCGGGTTTTTCTTTTAAATAAGATATTTATCATCCTTTAATAATTTTATGTAATTGAATTGTACAATATAAATATTTAATATTAATACTTTAGTATTGAAAATAATGTTTTTAGGTAGTGTTAGATAGTTGATAGGGATCACCATCTGTAAACAATCACAATCTTGAGCCCGCCAGCCCTGGAGTTCGTCTGTCAATTTGTATATGGCGGAAATATGAGTGGTGTTTGAAGGACACGAAAAAATAGAAATGCAATATTGAACCAGCCAGCCCACAATTCCACCTGTCAATTTGTATATCGTGGAACTCTTGGGTGCTATTTGTAGGACACGGAACAATAGAGGCCCAATTTTGAGCCCACCAGCCCGAGAACCCGCAATCCAAAAAGTGGCTAAGTGTGGAATGCGGGATCAGTACATGCTCTATAAAATCTCATGTCCATACTTTCTAAAAGTACATATTATGTATTACTCATTTTTTTCAGAAAATTTCTTGGTGCGGAAGTTGGCGGATTCACGTCTTCAGATTTCACTTACTTTTATATCACCAGCCCAACCGATCGCTTCCATGTTTCGTATTGTACAAACCTTTTTGTCTAATTAAATTGTACAATATCAATATTTAATATTAACAATTTAGTATTGAAAATAATGTTTTTAGATAATGTTAAATAGTTGATAGGGATTACCATCTGTAAACAATCGCAATCCTGAGGCCGCCAGCCCTGGATTCCGTCTGTCAATTTGTATGTCGCAAAACTCTAAGTGTTATTTGTATGACACAAAACAATAGGAGTGCAATGTTGACCCAGCTAGCCCACAGGTCTGCTTGTCAATTTGTATATCACAGAATTCTAGGTGTTATTTGTAGGCCATGGAACAATAGAGGCCCACTTTTGATCCTGCCATCCCAAGAACCCTCAATCCAAAAAGTGGCTAAGTATGGAATGTGATATTCGTACATGCTCTATAAAATCTCATGTTCATACTTTATAGTACATATTTAGTGTGTATTACTCATTTTTCAGAAAATTTATAGGTGCGGAAGTTGGTTGATTCACGTCTTCAAATTTCACTTACTTTTATAACACTAACCCGACCGACGGCTTCCTCATTTCATATTGTACAAACTTTTTGGCTCGCGGTTTTCCGAATAGGTAGGTTCAATATTTCATTTCCATTATTTCGTCGCCAACAAACAGCACCCTGACTTCTGCGACCCACAAATTAGCAAACAAATTGAAATAAAAGAACATATACTATGCGAAGTATAATGGAACAATCATATGAACAAGAGGACATTAAAATTCATATTCGTCGTTGTTATACTTGTGGGGAAGCTAACAGTACAGAAACTTTACTTAAACATCCAAAAAATGATTGCCTTGTAATTTTTCGATGCTTCTCTTATACAAACAGATCCTGGAAACTATAAACATCGCTCGTTGTACCTATTCCTTGATTGAAGAACCTGTTAACATGTTTAATGCCCTCCATAATTACTGTTAAGACCAATTCCCGCTTCTGAAAATTTCCATCTTCTTTCTCTTTTCTCTCTGCTTTCCCTTTCTTTACTTACTTGTTTTTTGAAAAATGTCTAGTTGCGGGATTTTCTACCCTGGGTATATCTTCTGCCCTTTTTTTTTGTAACCCGCCCGACCGCTTTCCATACTTGGGAATTTCTTGGAATCTGTTTCGCGGGTTGGCGGGTGAACGAAATGTACAATGCTTTGTGGAAATTCTCCATCACCACTACCTTCGTACTTGTTTCCAGATATGCAATAATTAAGCTTTAATGCAAGTAGTTCATCCTGCAGGAACCGTTAAGATTGTCATTAATGTCTGGAAGGTCGGAGAAGATTTTTCATTACTACGAATTAAACCAATATTTGTGGAGAAGTGTGTTATCCTTTCCAAGTATTCATTTCAAATATGATGCAATCTATTTTTATGTACCGGCGGGTTGGCGCCTTCAAGAAATATTTAATTCTTCATCTCTCTTCGGCATCACCGCGACCTTCGCACTTTTTTTCTAAATATGCAATTAGTGAGATTTAATGGTAACAGCTCATTCCGCACGAACCCTGGAAGTTGTCATTGATCAGTGAAAGGCTCAAGGATATATTCCATTGATAAGCATCAAACCATAATTTGTGGAGGGTTATATCATCCCTCCCCAATTTTCATTTCAAACATCGTCTAGAGAAAACGGAAATTGTCGTTAACTTGTGGCAGCAGTTCTATCCAGATACAGTAAACACATTCGGGCATAATGTCCAGAGGTTCCACTATTCCAAGGCATATTCTTACTACTCATCTCCCTCTACTCAGGAGAAAAAAAGGAGATGGTCCCTTGGTACACTGAGAGATATATTTCAAGCCAAAGAATTCCAAGGCAACCCTGTCTGCTCTGAGAACCTGCCTAGTTGCATTGATGGCTGGCACAGAGGCTGATGTCATAGATTCCGAGCTGGAAGATGATCTGATGGGCAATGATATGGTAATGGATGATGGAAATGCAGAGACTATTCCCACTCCTGCGCCCAAATTGAAATCAACCATAACGGACGGAACATCTCGGCTCAATGATGGAAGTCTTGACAACACCAAAAGGAGTTTCAGAAAAGAAACTGACGTTGAACGCAATAGTTTCTTTGCATCTTGAAAGTAGGAATTCTAGAGGTCCAAATTAGTCCATTATGGGCGAAAGAGTTTCAATGTAAAGAAATGATATGTTGATGCTCCCTGAGATATATTTCAAGCCAAAAAAATATTCACTTGCGGTACTATTTTCATGTTCTCTGGATATACAATTAACATCTTCGGGAATCTGGTCCAGAACTCTCACTGTTGCAATGTATATTTCTACTAGTCATCTCCTTCCACCCACAATGGACTAATTTGGGCCTCTGAAATTGCACGTGCAACTTCTGTCCCTGAAGTTTTTTCGACTGTGCAGAGGTTGTTTCTAGTTGTGTCATAACTTTCAGTTAAGGGATACTCCATTTTCCCTACAACTTTTTTCGTCTTCTTCATCACGGGAAGCTTCTGAAAACTATCAATTTTACCACATGATGATTCATCAAGGAGAAAACGGCAAGGATCCTGCATATTGCGGATCCCATGCCTGTGTTTGTGGCAGATATGTTCAATGTTTTGGCCCGAAGAACTGGGTCCAATTTCTAGGGATAGATGTACAATACTCGGTGTTTTTCTTATTTTTTTTAATGGATTTCCTATTAAAAAAAATTCCTTGGAGTCTTTGTTGTTGCTTCTTTTCTGGATTTAACGCCTGTTCTCATTGGCATGGTTCGGTGGTCTTGTAGTTCTTCGATATTGTGTTTACTTAGGTTATTTTTTATAATATGGAACATGTAACAATTATATGACAATGTACTATGTCAATCCACCAGGCCTTTATGCAAACAAAAAATTGATTACACACAATTTCAAACCAACATTCAATTATATTCGTAATGCAAATACAACATAGCAATACCAATGTAGAATGTTGCAGCAAAATCATCATTCTTGTTTCCAAACATACAATTATTAAGTTTTAATGCTAACAACCCATAATGCAAGAAGTTTAATACTTAATTTAATATGTTACAGTCATGGAAGAATGTATCAAGAACACACTTACACCCACACTCTCCAATAAAATCTAATCTTCAACAAATCATTTGTTGACAATTAGTAGAAAATGAATTTTAATACTTAAGTTAATATGTTATAGTCATGGAAGAATGTATCAAGAACATACTTGCACGCACAGGTTGCAATAAAATCTATTCTTCAACAAAGCATTTGCTAACAATTAGTAGAAAATGATGGTTTTGCAACAATGGGGCTTCTTTGAAACTAATTCGTGCTTACGAAAACTGCCCTCTGCCTTTCTGTTTTCCCACTCTTTTATCCCTTGTAGTTTCTCTTCCTGGTTACTTAATCATTTTTTTCCTAAAATTCCTTGTTGCGCGGCTTGGCGGATTCACGTGTTTCCGCCAAACACTTCCCCTTTCTCTAAATTGGCCCTCTATTGTTATGTGTCCTACAAGTAGCATCCAGAGTTCCAAGATATACAAATTGATAGGCGAACTTGCGCGTTGGTTGGCTCAACATTGCACTTCTATTTTTCCATGACCTTCAAACAACATTCAGAGCTCCGCGATATATAAATTGACACACTGGATCCAAGGCTGGTGGGATCAAGATTGCCATTGTTTACGGATGGAAAAGTTCTAAAATGAACCATACCACATTTGCGTCCCAGAAGATATATTAAAGGGAAAAGCATTTCCTCTATAGTTTTGTGTCCTACAAACAACACCCAGAGTTCTGCACTATACAAATTGATAGTTGGACTTGTGGGTGGCTCGCTAAAAAATGACTCGGAGTTCCGCGATATACAAATTGACAGACGAAGCATACAACCAAGAACCAAGCAAACTCGTGGATCGTATTCCTAGTCATTGTTTTTTGTGCCCGCCACCTTTGCACTTCTTTCCAAGTATATATCTTGGCAGGAAAATGGGATATCTATTACAAATGTGAATATATTGGCCCTTCTTTTTCATATTCTATACTTAGCCAAATATTTGTTTCTCTTTTCCCTAAACTTTATCTTTCTCGTCACTTATTTGTTTTTTCGAAAATGTTTGGCTGCGTGCGTGGGAGAACTTGCGGGTTCACGCTTGCACTCGTGCTCTTATATCGCGACACCAAACGACCGCTTCCCCATTCCATACCTAGACACTTCTCCGACCACGGATTCCCGATAGGTGGGCTCTAAATTGGACTTCTATTATTCTATGACCTGTGAACAATACCGTCACTTCCGCGATATAAAAATTTACAACCGGACACACATCATACCCTCTTTCGTATTATGGTCTACCTACCATGCCCTCTTCCGTCGTATACATTTTTCACTGAAAACTTCTGAGAAATACAATTTAACTATCGGGTCCTCACGTCTTCTGTGGAACTATTGTCCCCCCATTTTGAAGCCCATCTGTCTGCATTCTATACTTTGCCATCTCTTAGAATTTATTTTGCGGATCATTGGTTTGGCAGGTTCAACAAATATTCAGTTCCTAATCATTGTTTCATGTGCCCGCACCCTTTTGCAATTAGAAATTACCAATTATATATAAGATCTTATTTCTGGGCATGTAATTAGCAAGCGTTAATTTCAAACATCATGGAATGTCATTTGCGCGTCATCGGGTTGGTACATTCACGAAAATTTCAATCCTCGCTTCTGAGAACGATTTTGCACGACCGTTTCCCTATTCCATACTTATCCACTTTCCTAGAAATTCGCAAATTTACAAACCGACCGCTGAACTACCCCATCATGCTCCCTTTCGTTTTACATGTTTTGCAGTCAAAAATTATGATACATAAAATTTGACCGTGGAACACTCGCCTCTCCTAAGTATCACCTTAACCCTTTTTTGAATCCTGTCC
>JZKD02S0250379.1:206497-235235 GCA_000966675.3 Picea glauca
TATATATATATATTGTTTCTAAATATGCAATTACTAACATTTATTTCTAACATCTCATCATGCACGAACCATATAGATTGTCATTGATAGGCAAAAGGCTCGAGGAGATCTCCTATTAATGCACATTAAACCAAGATTTGTGGGGGGTTATATTATCCCTTCCGAGTGTTGATTTCAAAATCATCAAATGTCATTCGCACGTCGCCACCTTGACACGTTCATGAAACCTCCAATCCTTAATTTCTCTTCGTCGTACCCGCCACCTTCGCATTTCTAAATATGCAATAAGTAAGATTTACTGATAACAGTTCATCATGCACCACCCATATAGATTGTCATTAATCATCAAAAGGCTCAAGGAGATTTCCCATTCATAAGCATTTAACCAAGATTTAGCGCAGAGTTACATTATCGGCTCTAAGTGTTGATTTCAACCATCGTCTGGAGCAAACCAACATTCTCATAAACCTATGGCATCAGCTCGACAACAGTTATGTGGAGATAGTGAACATATTCGGGCGCGAGGACCAGAAATTCCAGTGGTCCAAGGCATATTCTTATTACTCAACCTTTGCCACAGAGAACCAAGTAATTTGGACCTCAGGGATTTCTCGTGCAGGCTGTGTCCCTGAGGTTTTTGACTATAAGGACCTGGTCTCTTGGTGCACCAATAAATTTATTTCAGACAAAAGAATTATTCCACTGTGGACCGCTCTTTTGTTTCTTTTTCACCTCAAGTCTTCCGCCAGATGTTAAGATTGTGGGAGCCAACATTGACGTTCAAAGAATAAGATTGCAAACAATTCCTAGCAAAGCATAATAATGGGTTGGACCTCTTGCCCCATTTATTGGAAGACCTCATTCTAGTTCTTGAAGATATCACAAGCTTGCAGGTTAGTTCATTTAGAAATCCATTCCACAAAATTGCCTGGTTGTTTACAAGAATAACGGGACAGGAGTTCACAACAACTGTTTCCCGGATGGCTCTTTATATTTTGTATTTCACAGTCAACAAACAATCCATTTTTTATTGGGGCAAGTTAATTTTCCATGAAATTTGTTCCCAACTATCAAGCTTCAAAAGGGAAAAGAAATTTTATATGTCGTCCTACTTAGTTTTTGTGATAGCGCATTGCTGTCAGTTTCCACAACTGTCTCTGTCCAAGAGCATCAACTGGGAATTCGACCCAGTAAAGCTCTAGTACTAGGCCTTGTGGAAACACAAGGCTTCCCACTGTTTTTATGAGGTTTTTAATGGTTTCGTGTATGTTTTCAAATTTTTGTTGTTAGGAGAAGATGCTCCCCGCATATCTGAACAGACAACCAGTTTTTTGGACAGGAAAGGCACACTTGAACATTTGGATAATTACACTATGATACGAATTTTTGGCTCCACGGAAAAACCTTCTCTCCTTCCATGTCACTTTACTGACAGAATGTTTGTTGCAGAAGTAGCACGGCAATACAACTATTGGTTGCATCTATTGCAAAAGAAGAAGAAAAATAGTTCATTCCTCTGCCTTGGAAAGTAGGGGAGTTCGTATCGAAAAACGTCAACAAAATTAACGAATTCGCAGTGCATTCTAGCATCTTCAACCTGGGATATGATGAAAGTATAAGAGTGTTCGACCCCGATAATATTTTTCAACAACATTTACAAACACTTGGCCTCAGCGATTGTTTTTTCAAAAAACACCTGCCCGAAAACAGACACATTCACGGAAACGCTCCTGCTTCTGGTGCCGACGACCTAGACACAATGCAAAGTTGCACAAAATTGTCACGCAACAGGGGAAAGGCCCCGGTGACAAGAGTGTTCAATCAGAAAATAGCACTCAAAAAAGTACGACATCCTGGAGCATTTCTCCAACGGCCCACCACAACAAGAAAGCAACTCAGGTTTCTTCAAATGGAGGAGGATATAACGACCATCCTCACTCTAAAATTGATAATTCTCACAAGCTTCCAGTAGAGAAGAAGAGAAAAAAAAAATGTGGGACAGGTGGAAGAGCCGAAAATTTAGAGTGAGAACATGGAACTTGACATTGATCTAGATAGTGTGCTCCGCTACCTTGATCAGCCCAGAGACGCCATCTAGCATAGTTGTCCAATGGACATATCCAATACTGAAAATTTTGACGAAGATGAATCCTTCGTGTTCCAGAGCATTGTTTTTGAAAGCCAATCCAAAAAATTGATAATTGAGAAAAAAGATGTAAAAAATAAGAAATGAAAATCTCGTTCAGATGTTGACCTTGCGAACATGCGGCCATCCCAAAGATGTCACCTTCACAATGCGAGCGGAGATGCACTTCATGATTCCATTGGAGGCATCGAGGCTGAGAATGCCAGACTGAAGGACCGGGTCAAGGAATTGGAAGAGGCTTTGATTCCTATGCCATTTCTTGTCAATCCTTTGGCAATAGCCATGCCTGCCACCCCTGCAGCCAACTTAAAAGCATCCTCCAACCTCCTCGCATACTGTAGAGGATATGTGGAGAATAATATCAAGAAAAGAATGGAACTAGTTGCCGAGGCCTGGAAAACATCACAAACCATCACTTCCCTTGGAACCAGGGCACATAGTTTGCTCGAACATTTGCAGGCAGAGTTAAAAGATGAAGAAAATTTCTATTTAAAGACGGTCCTTCATTTTGGCACCATTGTCAACAATATGACAGAAACAAAAAGAAGACAACAATATCTTCCATCCAAAAACCGGATCGGTCAATTAAATGCATGCTCAAAAGAAAAAGTGAAGAACCTGCATCTCATTGTTCAATCATGTGAACATGCCATATCAAAGAAAGATAAATTATTCACAAGGTTGTCAAGAATAAACTTAGCCGGAAAGACCAACGACTTCCAATACCCCGACTTAATCGCAAACTCCTTTCCCTTAACTAGGTAAGAGTTTGATAAATAGGTTGATATGTTCAAGGCGTTGTCTCTGGAAAATTTTTACATCATTCTTGAATATTATCAAGCTCACATCGACAACTGGCTAGTCAACTATTCAGTATAGAATGAGTAAATTCATCAGGATTTGTGTAATATTTCTATCGACTTCCAGAAATTAGAAAATGATCTTTTCAACATAAAAATATGGAATGAGATCAACATCGCCCCAATGAGAAGCTACATTGAAGAATGGCTTGAAAGGAAATTGAAGCAGGCCGCCGACGAAAGGCAACAGGCAGTTGCCAGGATTCCAGCAGCCGGCAACAACATCAATGAAACAGCAGCCCCAAGAAAATAGACAAAGGGCTCATATGTACCATCACTATAAGTCTATTGATCGCATCATGCTTTGTTTATCAACCCAGTTATTCCACTTTTTTAAATGGAAATGTCTACGCAAACACTTATACCTTTCATTTTATTTTTTTTGCAGGTATTGCACTCTATCTTATTTCTACAGTCCTGCTTCTTTTACATATTTCTCTAATGGTCCGCGGGAGCCCCAATCCCAGTCTACATGAAAAACACATTGAAACTTTCATTAATATGTAACAAACTTTTATTTTTTTATATATTTCAAAATTTCCAGTAGTATGTAACAAACTTTTATTTTTTGACATATTTCAAACAAAACTGTTTTCTTTTCTCCTTTTAAATTTATGTCTTCATACATTTTTATCTTTCACCGGTCTATATGAAAAACAAATTTGTATTTTGTTATATACTTTCAAAAAATAAATGGTGCTCTACATGCCAAGCGTCATTTGCTGCATGGATAAATTTCCAATTTTTTTCTTCCATTATGAACAAATTGTATTTTGTTATATACTTTCAAAAAATAAATGGTTCTCTATATGTCGAGTGTCATTTACTGCATGGATACCACATATGCTTCATGTTGCTCGCCACATCTTCGCTGCAGTTTCCTATCTCTCCGCGGGGTCCATGTTTCATGATATACATGTTCAACACAACATTTCTGTGATATACATTGTGCACCGAACACTTTTGTCATTTACAATTTGACCCCATTTTCCACAATTTACCTTGCTCTGCGGGGTCGTGCCTCAGTGCTAACGAAATTTTATGCCCCATGTTCCCTGATATACGTGTTGCACACAAGATTTCCATGATATACCTTCTGCACCGAACACTTCCGTCATTTACAATTCGACCCCATTTTCCACAATTTACTTTGTAACCTCGTTGGCAGGGACTACGCTGCCACACAGCCTTGTTTTTTTAGTTTTAAACATATTTCACATGGTTCCTTCGATAACTTCTCTCTAAATTCTTTAGATTCTTTTTAATTGTACATATTCATCTTAATTATGTTTAATTGTACATAACGATGTTTGTACATATTCATCTTAATTATTTTTAATTGTACATAACCATGTTTATATAGCTTACTCACAGATGGCATATGAATATGAAGTCATGGTTGGTAAGAGTCTTTGTTATTCACAAATTGGGATATGCATTCGTGGTTAGTAAGAGTATGTGTTACTCACAAATAGGGACATGAAGTCGTGGTTGGTAAGAGTCTTTGTCAGTAACTTTTTTTTGAAACTTTGACTAAGTAGACATGTAGAGTCTCAAGTCCTCACAAATGATGACATATTTCTATGATGATAAGTTGGAGTTTCAAAATACCTTGGAAATTCAATAAGATGCCCTTTTTCAATTTATTTACAAAAGAGTTTTTATTGTTTATGTACATCCATCTTAACCCCATATCTATCAAGCACTAAGAGGTATCAAATCCCTTGAGGTGCAAACCTCTTTTAGATTGCAAAACTTGAGGAAAGGTTTGCACCTTGAGAGATTTGATCCCTTTCGATGATTGATAGATATAGGGTTAATATGAATCTAGACTGGTTTAAAAAAAATTATGAGTATTATATAACTATCTTGTAATGTTCACCAGCCCAGCTGAGGTCCATTACATGTGGAAATACTCATAAAAATTAAAATTTTCTACTAAATAATCATGTAGCTTACCAGATATAGGAAAACACACAGTTTTAACCATTTGTTGATACCATGAACTAGATGCATCTACAAAATTCTAAAATAAACATAAAATACAACTAATAAACTCAAATACAACAATATATAAATTATTCTCAAACACAGAGTTAATACACAACAATTAAACTCATAATGCAACACAGAAACAAGATAAACCACTTATCTTTTAAAAATGGTTGTGCAACCAACTACTTGAGACAAATATTCCACCCAACCTTACACCTGTTGTTCCAAATATCAAAAGCAATTCACCCCCGAGTTGGGGCTAGAAATCCACAAAAGAGGGTGGTCTCTCACTATCCGCTCACAACTCATAAAATCCCACAACCCACTGGCATTCTCCTACAACTATCCTGATTTTCCACCAACTGCCTTCCTCTTGAATTTCCCAACCCAAGGAATTTTCCCCTTCACTTCTCTCAATCCATATGACATCCCATTCTTTTATCAAGGTCTCTCTATCATAGGTAACTAGGCATATCACTATTGGGAAACTACCAGAAAAAACAACAACAACACTTGTTTTTATAGTGCAACTCACACAAGAGTTCACTCTTCAAGCCTGACAACTTGGCTCTTCAGTCTTCAGCTCCATATGCTCCAAAAAATCTCCAGCATGCTCCAAAATTCGCCCAACCTTCTTGCTCCAACTCTAATGCTCTTCTTCCCTATTCTATTTTTGTTGTTCATGCAAAACATGCATGTCCAAAATTGTTGTAACTGCCCATACGAATTTCCTCTCTTTGGCTTAATTGATTGACTTAAACTCTTCCCCAAACTGATTGTACTCAACCCCCGTGCTTCCAAAAACTATGGGATGTGACATCTCACACCCACCCTCTTACATGTATTCAATGATTGGCTTTGGGAACACTCAATCAGAAAATTAGAGGGTTCATATACCAATAGAAAATATAGGAAGTGGGTTGAAATAATGGTCAAGGGTAATACCCCCTTGGACCCCTCTCTTAGACATTCTCCTAGACCCTCCTCTCTCTTGTGGATTAATCAACCCCTATCGTTGTCCATGGCCCCCCCAGCAGCTGGCATCACATTTTATTATTGAAGCTTAGAAATACAATTCACATATACATCGTTTGGTCATAGCCACACATTATATATACATTAATCATTAATTAAATTAGGGATTATATCAAGGATGTTACAATCCCCATCTCCTACAATTGTGCATCATTCTTGGGTGACACTATGTTGATATACATATACAAATTTACATCACAATGCTCAAAGAATAATTTTTTGCAATTTCACAACTCCAGCAGCAGTTCCAACCAAAATCTCTTATTCCTCTCAACCCACTAACCCAAGGAATATATCCCCTTCACTTTTCTCAATCCATTGGGTTGTACCATTCATTTTCAGGCCCCCCAGCACAGGTTGTCTAGGACTATGAGATGTGGTTCCAGAACTCTAGTTGCTCAAAATGGAGTCTTGCATTCTTAATTTTGTCTTCTTCAAAATTGACAAAAAAATTTGGGTATTCCACCCGCATAGCTTCTTCATGTTCCCACATTGTGTATTCAGGACCGTATCAAGTCCATTAAACCTTTACCATCCCTATGGCTTTGTTCCTGAGCACTTTGACTTTTCAGTACAGGATGTGTATCGGTTCCACCCAAAAATCCCATCGTGCTCCACCTGAATCACAGTCCAATCAATTATGTGGTTAGGTTCAGGCACATATTTCTTTAATAATGACACATTAATTACATTATGCACTCTCATGGATGCAAGCAATGCTAGAATGTATGAAATTAGCCTTACCTTTTCAAATATCTCAAAAGGTCGACAATATATAATTTCCAACTTTGGGTAGCTTCCTAATCTTAGCGAACTTCTCTTTTCCTTCACTTTTAAAACCACATGTTCGCCCACTTTAAAATATCTGAAAACTATGTTCTTGTCAGCATAAATTTTTTGCTTATTCTAGGAAACCTTTAAACTATGCTTGATCTTTGTCATCTGCTCTTCCATTTCCTTCAACAAATCTAACCCAATAATTTATTTTTTTGTTGGGTTATCCCAGCTCACTGGTGTGTTACACTTCCTACCATACAAGGCTTCAAATAAATGAGGCCCGATACCCATTATTGTAAGCAAATTCCACTAAATGGATATAATCCTCCCACTTTGATGGCTGGTCCATCACATACATTCTGAGCATGTATTCAATTATTCTGTTGTTCCTCTATGTTTTCCCATCTTACTCTGGGTGATACGTTGTACTGAGATTTAAATTTGTCCCAAAACCTTGGAACAAACCCTTCCAAAAATTGGATGTAAAATTGGGATATTTGTTTGAAACAATTTCCTTAGGCACTCCATGTAGTCTAGCAAGTTATTTCATGTATATCTTTGCAATATTTGTTGCCTTCGGTGTTGTCTTCATAGGAATAAAATGTGTTTCCTTAATTAATTTATCCACCACCACCGTGATGGAATCATGATGCTTCATTCTTTTGGGCAACTTTGTAATAAAATCAACTATGACAACTTCACACTTCCATTCTATAATGGGAAATCGCTGCAATAACCCAGTTGGATGCCAATGCTTTGTCTTCACCTTCTGGCATTCTAGACATTTGGCTATGTAATTAGCCACTTCTTTCTTCATTCTTGGCCCAAAATATTGGCTCCTTACATCTGCAATTGATTTATGATATCTCGGGTGCTCGACATATGGCACATTATGCATTTCCCTTAGCACTATATTTTTCATGTCACTAGAATTTGGCACATATATTTTTCCTTTATGTGTGAGTATCCCATTCTCTTGCAACTCATAATATTTAAATTTATGATGTAAATTTCCTTGTTGCAAGTTTCTTTTATTGCTAATTAGTGTTGATATGAATTTTATATTGCAATAATTTTATCATTCATTTTAGTCCTATACATGCTAATGGTTTTAGTATGCATCTCATGTACTCTCATGTTGAGTGCATCAACCACTTGATTTTCCTTTCCTTTTATATGCTTAATTTCAAAGTTGTATTCACTAAGAAATTCCAATCATCTAGTTTGTCTAGAATTTGATGTGGGTTGGCCAAACAAATGTTTCAGACCACAATGGTTTGTCCTTAGCTCAAATTTTCTCCCCATGAGGTAATGTCTCCACATTTTTAGTTCATGAATAATGGTTGCTAACTCTAGATCATGGGTGGCATAATTCCTCTCATGATATTTTAATTTTTGGACTCGTAGCATACCACATGATCTTTTTGAGTGAGGACTCCACCAAGCCCTTTATTGCATTCATTAGTGCACACAAAAAAATATCCATCCGGATCTGAAATATTCAATATTGACGCACTAGTCAATATGTCTTTCAGTTGCTAAAAGTTTTCTTCACATTTGGGAATCCATTCAAGGTTCACTCCCTTCTTTTGCAAAGAAGTGATTGGGATTGCAATTTTTGGAGAACCCTTTTATGAATCTTCGGTAATAACCATCAAGGCCCATGAATGATTTGACCTATGTCACATTTCTTGGCATTGGCTATCCTCTAATGGCTTCTATCTTCTCAGGATCAACAATTATCCCATCAGCTAAAATAATATGCCCTAAGTAGTGAATCTTCTTTTGATAAAAGATGCACTTGCTTAGTTTGGCATACAACTTATGATATCTTAAAACTTTTATCACCATTCTCAAATGTTTCTCATGTTCCTCTTCTGACTTAGAGTATATGGGTATATCATCTAGGAACACAATTGCAAACTTGTCCAAGTATTCTCTGAACACTCCATTCGTTAGGCATATGAAAATTGTCAGTTCATTTGATAGCCCAAATGTCACTACCGTGAATTCATAATGTCCATATCTTGTCATGAATGTTGTCTTGTTGATGTCTTCTTACTTTATCCTCGCTTGATGATAATATGATCTCAAGTCAATCTTGGAAAATATTCTTGCACCTTTCAACTAATCAAATAAGTCATCAATCATTGGTAAAGGATATTTGTTCTTTATGGTGACCTTATTCAGCTATCTAAAATCAATAAATAGCCTTAAGGTTCCATATTTCTTCTTCACAAAAAGAACTAGGGCACTCCAAGGTGACACAGTTGGGTGTATATACCCCTTCTTCAAAAGTTCTTAAAATTGCATCTGCAACTCCTTCAATTCGAGTGTGCCCATCTTGTAAGGTGTCTTGGACACTAGGGCAGTTCTTGGAACCAAATCAATGTCTCTCTTTGGTGTAAGTCCTAGGATTTCCCCAAAAACATCTTGAAAATCCCTCAAGACTAGATGGTTTTCAATGCTTGGCATTCTACCTTTGGTTGCCTCTTCTGTATGGGCTTCAAAATTATGATATCCCTTCCTAAAACTCTTTTTCAATTACATAGATGAATTTTTCCTAACGACTACATCTCTTGGAATGCCTTGAACCTTGCCTTGCTTTCCTTCTTCATTAAGACATTTGATTGTCTTGTTGTAACAGTCTAGGATAACATGTTTTTTTTCCAACCAATCCATGTCAATTAGACAATCGTATGAACCTAATGGTATGATATTCATTTATACCTTTGTACCAATTCCATTCATGTCTATTGGACAATCTTTAACTATCTCATTGATTTTCCTCTTGGCCCCTATGGCCAACTGGACTAACCAAGATTTCTTATGCTTGCTCCTTTGAAAGTGAAATATTTCAACAATGTTAGAGTTTATGTAACTATGGCTAGCTCCAAAATTAATTAAAATTACTATGGGTTGGTTATCAATCTTACATTCCACTTTAATCATGTGGGATTGATATTATGCTTTCTTGTTGTCCAAGGTTGCATAAATCCTTAGTATGTTTCCTCCCATTTCTTCCATTGTTTCAACCTCCTGAATGTTGTGGACAATCCTCATTATTTCTCCTTTGCGAGGGAAGTCCCTATATCAATAATTTCTCTCACATCCCCAACATTGTACAGGCTATTTCCTTGGCTTTTTTCAAAATGAATATGCATTCTTGTGCTCATTTTGGGTTGTCTAACCTTGTTTATTTGGTTGGGATTTTTTCTTGAAAAAGGGTGGATTAAAACCTTTCTGCCTTTGATCCTTTTAACCCTTCATATTGTCAATCCAAGCTTTCTGGAAAACTAGCCTTCCTCTGCACTTCTCATAAAGATAATTATCTTTCCTTATAGCCTCATCCAAAGTCCTGAGGTTATCATATTGTATCTTGTCACTATAGAAGGAAGGTAACCCACTCATAAACCTTTGGATTTTGATCTTTTCATTCTTTATGAATTCCACATAATTCAACAATTCAAAGAATATCTTATCATATTCATCCATTGTCATGCTTCCCAATTTGAGTTCTAAGAACTCTTTCATTTTCCTTTCATAATAATGCTCAGACAAATATTTCTCTTGGAAATATCCTTTGAATTGTCTCCCTGAGATCTTCTTTTCATCAAGGTGTTTGGCTTTCTTAAGCTGATCCCGCCACATTTTTGTCTGTCCTTGCAAGTGGTAGGTTGAAATTCTAACTTCTACCCTTGAGGGGTAATCATGCAACTGGAAATATTTATTTATTTCCAATAGCCAGGCCTTGGCCTCTTCTCATTTCCTGTGCTCACCATCGAAATTTGGTGGCTTGATTTTTCTGAGTTCACCTTACAAGATGTTTTCCTCAGGCCTTCTCCTCTGCCTCTAGACAGGAGACACACTTGGGCTACTCCCTGGACCTGAACTTGCATGAGGTCTCCTAGTATATTTCTATGGGGAATGATGGTGCATGCTCATACTTCTTGACTTCATATCATTCCCATAATCATCCCTTATGTTATAAGATTTGAATGTGGTCACTTGTCTAGAACTAGTTGTTTGCTTTATGCTAGAGTATTTATAGGATTGCCTCTGCCAAATATTCAAACCTTGAAGCATCTCTTCCTTATCCTTCATAATATTCTCATTATCTACCCTATAACTCTACATTCTCTCTGTAGACTTCTCATAGTTACAGGCTCCTTCCTACCTCTTCTTTCATTAGAATCTATCTCAGCATTTCCCATGTTGGCATGTAGACCACTGATCTCCTCCTCATGGTTGTAATATCCGTGGGAAACTTCCATAACACTATTCCTCATATAAAAACTAAAAATCAATTTCATGTACCCCTAATTCTATAATAAATGTGCATGTAATAATTATTGTTAGCACATGCATATTATAAAACATTTCATTAACTAGATTATAGGTTATTATTCATTTCAATTTATGAATAACAAAATGCACTAAGTTAAAATATGATTCCTTAGACACAATATTCTCTAAAATATCTCTCAATCAGTTGTATTCATGCCTCATTCTGAGTTCTGAGCGAAAAGTTACAACCTTCTCAAGTTGCAATTTTCACTCGTTTCTTTGTTTTCACTGTTGCAAAAATTACTTTATGATTTTAAGACAATATTAGTGCCCAGTTCAAAATTTTGGGTGGACAAGTGTTTTATCCTCCTAAATACCTTTCCAACGACTATCTGTTTGCTCAAATATAAGCTCTGAGTTGAAAGTTATGGTCTGAATAAGTTTAGACTATTTTCAAATTTTATCCATGTATGCTACATGTCTTCTTTCTCTTCCTGCACATTTTTGCATACCCAGATTCCAAATTTGGCTCCATGAATACCTTCTATGGTTCATAATATTTCTATATACTTCTCATGTGTTCCAAACAGACTTCTAAGCAAGGATTTATGCCCTCTGGAAGTAAATCAATGTCAAAATTATACCCTTAACTATTTCAACTATAACTTTCTCATACAAGCTATGTTTTGCACTTAAAATAGCTCGTTGGAAATATTTCTCTGAGTTATTTTATTTAAACTAAATAAACTCTGTGTGGTTCCTTCGACACTTACAATTTCAAAAATTAGAACTCCTAAAAACGTTGTTTAAAGCCTCAAAATGCCCCTGCAAGTTGAAGACCTTCAAAATCTGGAAAATTTCATAGAAATTTGATTGTTTTATTGTTATAACAGTATTTTAATCTGAGTCTTTGATCTTAAAATCAAAATAAATCTCAACCATTGATATCCTAAACTTTCCCCAAACTCTTGTATGAATCTCCACCGTCGATCGCCAACTTCAAGCAATCTAGACCATTAATTTTCGAACACTACATCGATGATCGATGATCGACTCATTGCTTTAGTAAACCAAATTTTCTCTCTAATTTCCCCAAACCCCTATCATCCATCATCGTCCATTTCTCTCAGAAAAACCAATTTTTTTCCCACAAATCTTGTTGAAACCCAATCATCGATGAACGACCATCAACGATTTTTCTTGGCAACCAACTTGTTTACAAATTTTGTTGAACCCCAATCATTGGCCATCAACCATCTCTTGGATGACATGGAAACTATGTTTATTTGGCATGACATGTATATTCTGACGTGGCATGACATGTGGATGTTGACATGGCACTCTAGTTGATGTGGCATGACACATGGATGTTGACATGACATGACACGTCATCATTCTCCTTCCTTCATCGACAATCGACAACTTCTCTTGGATGAACTAAACATCTCGATAATTGTGTTGATCCTCAATCATCGGCCATCGACGATTAACGATTTACTTTGGACCTGTGAAAATTTTTCGTCAATTTTTGTTGACCCCCGATCATTGACCATCAACGATCGGTGATTTATTTTGGTTGAACCAAACTTGTCGATCTGATCATTGGCCATCAACGATTTTTGTTGGCAAACTAAAACTCTTCTCAAATCTCATTGATCCAACTATCAGCCAATAAAGATCTCTCTTGTAAAACTCCAACACTTAGAAATTTGTGACCAAATCCTAGATAATTTGGTTCATCTATCTTCCATTTAGAATGATTTTGATCGTTTATCTAATCCAACTTCCAAATGGATGAAAATGAATCTAGACAGTCCATCTGTCTCAGTTTTCAAACTATCAAAAATGAATCTCGGACATCGATCTACTAGACCTTTCCAAAATCTGGAAAACCTTGTAATTTTTTAAATCTATATACAATGAATCTGGCCCATTGATCTCAAAATCGAACACGATCTCGGTCATCGATTCACCAAAATTTTCCCAATTCTACAGTGTCCATTAAAACATGAATTTTAACCTTCCAACTCAAATTAATCTTTTCAACTCTACATATTGATGTTTTGTATCATCTCTTCAAAGATTTTGAGGCATTTACACTCAAATTTGCTCACGAATTTGGGGATTTTACTCTAATTTTATTTGTTTTCCCTAGATTCATAACAAAACAAAATCTGCAGCAGTGAATTTTCCCAAATTCACACTGGTTCTTGGCCCGTACAAGCCCGATTTTTGAACCAGAAGCTTTGACACCATAATGTAACATTCCCCACCTCAGTTGAAGTCCATTATGTGTGGAAATACTCATAAAAATTAAAATTTTCTACTAACTAATCCTATAGATTACCAACTACAGGAAAAGATATATTTTTAACCATTAGTTGATACTATGAACTAGATGCATCTACAACATTATAAAATAAACATAAAATGCAGCGAACAAACTCAAATATTGCAACACATAAATTGTTCTCAAACACAGAGTTAGTACACAACAATTTGTAACATCCCGCTCTTGCGCGAACTGAGCGAACTTATTCTTTGAGGACACTTGCTTGCAAGTGTTCTGGGTCATTATGCTATTGGTCGTTTTGATTGTGATTATGTGATATTATGGATTCGGTGATATGTTATTTTGTTGTACTTACATAGACAGGTGCTATTGACTGGGTCCTACTGAGTGTGCAGGACTTTGGACATCCAGGATGCAAAGGCATCGATGAAACCCCTTGGACTCCGAATCGAGTCAGGGAGTGGACTGTTAGGGTTTGAATGTTGTTGGTGTGACATATGTACATATGATTAGATGTTATGATGATTGATTATTATTTCTAACATGATTCATTGATGGATGCAGGCTGACAATAGAACATGTGGTCAAAAAATGTCTCCCAACCTAGTGAAATTAAAACCTAGATCTAAGTAGAACAAGTGGTCAAAAAATAATAAATAAACATGTAACAAGAAGGGGGGTAAGAAATTCAAACTTATTTATTAAAGTCAAAATTATAATGGAGGATTAAATTTTTAAAAAGGGGTAATGGTTGTTTTTATCTACATTTGCTAATTTAATTTAGTTAAAAAGAAAAGAGGGTAAATGGTTGTTTTTATCTACGCCTGCTAAATTAAATTTTTAATTAAAAAGGAAAACGGGTAAATGGTTGTTTTATCTACACTTGCTAAATTGATTTTTAGTTAAAAAGGAAAAAGGAGGAAACTTAAAAAAGATAGGAAACTTAAAGAAAAAAGGAAATGTAAAGAAAAAGTTGAATGTCTAACTTAGTAAGGAATCTTGCCTTTGGAACTTTCTAATTATAAACTCAACTAGGAATTAAGTAAGGCATAAGTCATCTAAGAAGTGTAAGGGAATTTTGGGACACTGAGGAGCATTTTTAGGAATGCTCTTAGGTGGATGAGGAAAATAGGAACATTTAATTAATTAATAAAATTGATTTTCTGGTGCAACTAGGGGATCTAGGGACATGTGTACGGGGGAGGTTTTTCGAAATTAATTAAACGAAAAAGGAATTTAATGAGAATTTAGGAAACTGATTACTGAAAAACTCTATAAAAGGATGGAGGAGGAGGAGTATGGATCTCATCTTTTTGCGTAACGTTACGCTACTGAAATTTTATCTTAACTAAACTTTCCCTTGTGGGCGTTGGGATACCCAGCTCGAGTAACGAGTGGTAGCTCGACCTTGCGAGGTGAGTTGGGTGCTAGCATTCTCTGGTATTATGTGTGTGGCCCCTTTGCGGCTCGGAGGGATCAGGGGGAAGAAGAGTACCCCTAGCGTTGGTTGGGAGGTATCGGTGAGGTCACATCAGTCGGCAAGCGGGAGATGGATGGAGCGTGCACAGGCCAACGACTTCGAAGATTCGCATTTGGCTACAGTATGCATGTGTATATTTGTATTGAATGGTAGTTTAAATATTGTTCCTGTGCCTTCAGTAATGTACTTCTATTGTGTTAAAGATTACGATTTATTCAGCATAACACTATCTAGAGATTTCATTTTTATCTTCAGCAAATTTTCTTGATGAGATCAGTGTTTTATGATCAAAGAACTTAAAGTCATCCCAGCCTTATGCTCGTTGTATTTTGAATTGATTTCCCATGGAAAACCCAAACTCTGATTGCAATGACTTCTCTTCATTTGTTTTATTGATTAATATGAAGAAAATTTGTGGTTTTATCTTCTATCCCTTATGTTGTGCCTCTTTCGTCATCTTGGTGAGAAAATAAGAGGTTCTTTCAAGCCCAGTTGGGTCTGTTGAGTAGGACAGCTATAGAGAAAAGAGTTAGAGAAAGAAAACAAAAACTAGAATTAAGAATTAAACTAAGAGATGCAATAAAAACAAAAATCATGAGCATAGGGACATAGAAACAAAAAGAACCAAAAGACCCATGTCACCAATGTTTGAGGCTGATCTATTGATGAAAACAAAGAACCAAGAAGAAAGGGGACTATGAGCCCCTTCTTCCTCCAAGGGAAGGCTCTTGGACCCTCACTAGCTAGCTCTTCTTACAACAAAGAAAAATGGAAAATGGTGATGAAAGAACTCTCTACAAATCCACTCAATTGTGAGGTGGATTGTCCAATGTAATGGTGCCAAAATTCTCTTGTCAAGGATGGAGTCCTTAAAACAATATAGGCAGCATAACATTACTTTGAATTCCTTGAGAAAATGAGGTGCATTCATGGCTTTTTATAGCATTGCTTTGGGTTATTGTTTAACTGCTTTGTGGTGTGAAAAGAGGCCATTTAGGGCATTATTAGGTCTTTGACCAACCCACCATTCGGATCCAGCCTAGATTTGAGGGTCAAATCGGCTTGGGAGCTGAACCATAAGTGGTTGGGAGGCCGACCACTTCAATAAATGCGTCGTCTAGTAGGTGCGTGGCTTTTTGCGCTAACAGTCGTGCATCGTGCGCTTGTGCGTGATTTGTACGTTCTTGTTCCGCGCATGCGTGCGCGCGCTCAATGTCTGCAAAGCGCTCTTCAATTTTTCACTACTTTGTATAGTTTTTGACCTTTTTTGAATGTTGTGGTATTAATTCAAGTCCATGAATGACTTCATCACTGTTTGACGATGTTGAGTTCTTGTAACCATGTGCTGATGAAATTTCAGTGATAACAGATGCCCCCTGATGGATGAGGTTAGGAGCATACGTATAGCCGAAATCCATCAATGTTTCTTCTACTGAGAATGTTGTTGTAAGAGAGAGTAATAGTGAGATTGTCCAGAGCGATCTGTTGGAGGGAAAAAGGAACCGGTAGGACTCGACCTTCCATGAGGTGTGTAAAATATAAAATTGTGTACAAACGAGGCGGGCATGCCCCATTCTCGTGTTATGTAACTCTGAAAAAGATGACTGAAGTGTTGGTGTAGACAACTGCAGCGCCCTCGAGGGTGGTTGTGATAAAGGCAAAAGACAATTATGCAAATGAACATACTCTGAATAGTAGGAAGTCATCGCGGTAATAAGTAGCAGCGATTATGTGGGCATTGATAGCCCATCCAAGTCCAGAGGTCTTTGGAAAATGAGAGAAATAACTGCAATAGTCGCAAAGTAAGACCCACCGTAACATGAGAAAGTGTTGGCGTCGAATGTTATGGGGGTCAACAACAGCAGGGAGTAATGGTGTTTCACCCTGTGTCGTCCGAGATCACTCATTGAGTGGAAAATGAGAATCAAGATACTGTCGCACGTCTGGAAAATGGTGCTGAGGTGAGGAAGTGGAAGAGGTACATGGATGAAGTCAATATGTGGGAAGGCTCAAGACTGCCCTTGGTTGGAGGATGTATGAGATAAAAAGTGGCCGCAACTGTGCAACGAGGTCGAGTGTCAAGGGGATGATAGGACCGGTGATAAGTTGTGCCAGAGGCGGGACAAGGTGAACAAATTCAGAGGGTAGAGGTAAGTGACCTGTGGAGTACTCTGAAGATATGGATGATGTCGGGAAAGGGAAGATGATAAGTAGTGCTCCAACCGAGGGTTACATGGGTTACGGCTGTCCAAAAAGAGGGAAGCAGGTCGCCAAAGGTGATGAAAAAAAGGGTAATGTAATGACTAAAAAATAAAGGCGTTTGTACAATAAATAACGAATAATTGGGGAGAAATGTACAAATACAGAAATGGGTGCCCCAGTGTGATATGGGTGGCCCATGTAGGGCATAATTTGCTTGGAAAACTGATGAAGGGTGGGGGCCCCTTTGGTGAGTTTCTGTATGAGGTAGGTGAAATGAAGGTAGGTTCACAGATGGGTAAACTGATTGTGGAGGAAATGGAGGGTTCATGATGCTGCGGAGGTGTAGGTAAAAAATAGAACCAAGAAGAGATAATCTAGGAGTCTGTGTCAGAAAGCTAGCAAAATGAGGAGAAGGAGTATGTGGTTGATTCACGACATGATGAAAGACTATCGGGACTCCCATCCCTAAAGGGTTTGGAAAAACAGCATGAGTGTCAAAAGTGTCAAAAGGTGCTATGAATGGGACAACTCATGTGGGTAAGAATGCGACCGGGTAACAGTACCGAAGATGCAAATGAAGGTGTGGGTACTATAGAGCCGGGAATGGGGATCCTAGAGGCAAATATCAGAGGGTGTGACTGGAAATGCAAGTGCGATACAGCGGGAAAGACTACATGCCAGTGCTGAGTAGATACCTAAAGGGGATGTGTCGATGTAGGATGATCAAGTACCTGCACACATGAAAACCAAATACCCAAAGTGAACAAAATTGTAAGAGAATCGATGATATGAGGATGTATTTGATAAGCGGGAAAAGGGGCATGCGTTACTGATCAGCGTGAATGGGGGCATGTGTACGAGGCATCCGATTGGTGATTAGCGAGCGTCAGGTTAGTGGTCTGATCATCCTGCATAGAAATAGGATTTCATTTTTGGGGCAGGGGTTGTACGGGGGGTCGTACAGAGACATTTAGGGGATATGGGCCCCACATGCACGGGCGATCCGATAATAGGCGCGCCTATGTGCGCGCCTGTCCACTGGATATACGCGCATGACGGCGCGGTAGAGGGAATTTAAGGCGCGCCTGTGAGTCGAGCAGGCGCGCACTAGTGCGCGTCTGTGGGTTGAACAGGCGCGCATCGGGGCGCGCCTGTATGGTGAACAGGCACGCGCGGGAGCGTGCCTGTAAAGAAAACAGGTGCGCACTGATGCGCACCTGTGTAGTGAACAGGTGTGCACACATGCGCACCTGTGTAGTGAACAGGCGCGCATGTGTGCGCACCTGTGTAGTGAGCAGGCGTGCATGTGTGCGCGCCTGTGGGTAACAAAATCGTGCCTAGGGGGCAAGGTTGAGGTGTATAAAACCGAGTCATTTTGATGTTGTTGATGGTTGCTGGAGCTGATATAGGACTCTGTTGTTGTAGCTGCAGGTGGACTGTTGTGATGATGCCAGTGGGCTGGCGAGAGAGAGACTGGTCTCAGTTGCGAGACGTCGTGGCTATTGAGGAGCCCGGTGTGCGTGCGACTTTGGCAACCTGTGGGTTGCTAAAGTTCTTTGAGTTCCCATTGATACGGGCACAGGAGTATCTTCTACAGTTCCTAATCCAGATGTAGAGTCCGGAGCTGCACTGCTTCCTCGTGCGAGGAGAGCAGATCCCCTTCACTGCGGTGGAGGATGTATATTTCTTGGTTGGGCTCCCATTCCGGGGAACGCCCCTACCGGCAGAGCCGGTGCTTTCTAGGGATACGTCGCTCGCCACTGTTGGCCAAAGATATTAACTTTATGTCTGGGACGGTGGTGAGCATATCGTCGATAGATTCCCTGGCGTATCGTTGTATAGCAACGATGATTGTATGAGTATATGGGTCATTGGCGACCCAGCAGATTAGTGGTGGCCAGCTTCTGGTGCTGGAGAGAGTGTTGGTCGGCGAGCGTTTCGCTTGGGGGCTTACGCTACATGCGAGGATGGTGGCGCAGTTGGACCACTGTCGGTCTACTGATACAGGGGAGTTTGCATTCAGGTCCATCCTAGTGGCCTGGTTTCTAGAGAGGGTGTCGATGTTGCGCACGAGGATTCTATTGGGTGCGCCTGGGGAGCGAGAGCCATGGCTGAGGCGATGGTCGACAGTGTTGCTTCGCCATAGTGGTGGTGAAGGTGGCCACTTCTTTTCGACAGAGGCGGCACAGGTATGGCGGCAGATGCCGCAGGTGATTTTGCGTTACCCCTATGTCGGGGTGGACTTCCGGGATGATCCGGACATGGTGCTACCTCCAGGAGAGGTTTTTGATCATCGAGGTATGTGGGTTGATGATGTAGATGTGTATGTTGTTTGTTTTTGTTTGTTATATTTTGAGATAGCAGTCCATATGTATTTGATATAGATGTTGATTCTATCTGTTGTTTGTTTGTATGTGCAGATGTGGCACCTTGCGGACGCGAGGTGGAGATGCAGAGAGTGCCAGCTCGTCGGGAGTCGGAGAGACTGTTGCGGGGAGAGAAACGTCGACATGAGGACGTCGCGGTGAGACCAGCTGATCTGGAGAGGGCAGCAAGGAGGCGTCGATTTGATGACCCTGGTGTTGGGCCATCACATGCTCCTCCGACGGCTGCCGGAGTGGATTTTGAGAATATATGTCGTCGGCTGGAGACGGTATTATAGGACGTGTCTAAGGGCCTATGGTCTCTCATCCAGGACGAGACTTTCCTGGAGCAGTGTGTGGGGGTTCCGCAGCCATGGCGGGCCATCGTGCGACGAGCAGCAGTGGTTGCGGTGATGACAAGCGGATGACTACCGCCAGGGCAGGAGGGGCTTGTAGGGGGTGGGCCACCACCTCCTAGGGTAGGTGTTGGTGGGCCTCCACCACCTGAGGGAGGAGCAGGTGGTGGTGCTTTAGAGGCACCGTGACTGGTGTTGTGATGTATATATAGATTTTTTTTGTATATAGGCTAGTGAGCCCATTTTGTACCGAGGTGCTGCATTGGCCTGCGGATACGTGTATTTTTTTTTATGTAAACAGTCAGATGGCACTGTGGACCTATATATATACATGAGTATACTTTTTGAGATCTATGTAGTGTTTACATATTTTTGGTTAATGGTTTGATGATGTCTATTCTATGTATATGCTGTGACAGGATTGTGATATGTTTATGTATGTGTAGAGGTAGCTTGATGTGATATATGCCAGTCTAACACAATATTAGCTAGGGTATCTGTGATTTGATTCAATTGTCTTGGAATATGTGTAAATGTAATGGAATCAAAATGTCAAGATAAAAGCCTAACCTGTAGGTATTTGCGAAAGAGGCAAGGATCACGGACGCGGTACACATTGTTGAGCTGGAGAACGACTAGTTGAGAGTCGAGGAAGATGCTAAGGTGACAAATATGATGATGTTGGGCGTCAGCCAGGAGGCCAATGACAGCAGTGTATTTGGCTTGGTTGTTGGTTGCTGACCCCAAACATATGTCGCTCGAATGGAGCATTTCATGTGAGGGGGTGTAGAGAGCCCAAGCAACCGAAGCAAGATTTTGTGTCCAACGGCTGGCGCCGTCGGCGTAACCGATGTGGTAGGTTGGTGGAGGAAGCATCTATCAAGAGCACAAAGGATAGTTTAGACATGAGGGAAGGAGAAAAAAGATTAAAAATGCTAGAAAAGAAATAACCTAAAGTAGAATGACTATGTTTAAGCGTAAAATTTCTTTAAGTATAACCCGTTGATAGGTTCTTTGAGAGATAGGCCTTCAGGGGAGGCCAGGATGTATGCACCTTTGGTGAGGCAATGTTGGATAATGTATGGGCCATGCTAGAGTGATTCGAATTTTCTGTGGCCAAAGGTATCATGAGCGATATCGTAAGCCAGAACGAGGTCGCCTTCGCGGAATGAGCGAAGGTTGACATGGCGATCAAAGGTAGCCTTGGATCGTTTTTTAGCTACCTCATTGTTCTGTAAGGAAGATCGACGATCTTCATCCAGAGACTCAAAGTTCAGCAGGCACTACTCCATTGGAGCAGTGTCAGGTAATAGCTCAATTGTGATGCGTAGGGTGGGAATTTCACACTCGATGGGAAGAGTTGCCTCAACCCCATGGATTAAATGAAATGGTGTGAAACCAGTAGCGGTTTTCACAGTCGTTCGGTAAGCCCATAGCACAGAAAATAACATATGATGCCAATTGGTTTTATGTTTATTAACCATGCATTGTAGCATGGTCTTGAGTACTTTGTTAACTGCCTCGACCTGCCCGTTAGACTGAGGGTAATATGGTGAGGCAAACTCGTGAGAGAAGCCTAACCGAGATGAGAGTTCGACAAAGATCTCATTCTTGAAGTGTTTCCCATGGTCGGAAACGAGTTGGAGGGGTACTCCAAAGCGAGATATTACGTGGTTAAAGAAAAAAATTCGATGCAGTTTTCGCGGTGTTGTTGAAAGTGGGCATAGCTTCGGCCCATTTGGTGAAGTAACCAACAACGACAACGATGTATTTGTGACCATTGTTGGAGGGGGGATTACAAGTCATGAAGTCGATGCCCCATTTACAAAAAGGGTCGGCAGTAATGACAGGGTGGAGAAGAGCGGGGGGAGCCCGGGATTTGTTGGCGTAGAGATGACATTGCTCACGTCGTTTCACAGCATGAATGCAATCGTGAAACAAGGTAGGCCAAAAGTAACTGTCTCGGATAATCTTTTGAGCAGTGGAGATGCCCGAAATAATGCCCCCACATGCACCGTTGTGGCAGTCGTTTAAGACTCTATCGGCCTCGTTAATAGTCAGGCATCGACGAAGAATGGTGTCGATGCTTCACCGGTATAGGATGTCGCCGATAAGAAGGTAGCGAGGGGCCTGATGACGAATATGTCGACGATCATCTCGTTAAATGGGATTACCGAACTGTTCAGTTCGGGGGTAGAAGAGGAGGTGTCCGTACCAAGGATCATCCGAAGTGATGTAAAAGAGAGGTTCGTCGGGAAAGTCGGTGTGGACAAGGGCACTGGTAGTGTCAAAGGGGAGGGTTGTGACAAGTTCGGCGAGAACGAGGGCCTTCTTACTCTTAGGTGTTGAGAACTCGAGGTTGTATTCCTGAAGGATAACGATCCATCGAGCGAATTTTCCATTGACTTGCCGACGGCTGAGCAAATACTGCATGGGGTTGGAATCTGCGACGACCTTGGTGGTACAGAGTAGAATGTAATGGCACAGTTTCTGGACTGCGAGGACAACTGCAAGAGCAATTTTCTCTTCGTGTTTATACTTCAAGGGTGGTCCTAAGAGGTTTTTACTAATGTAATAAATGGCATGTTCACGATTGTCATCTCCGAGCTGGACGAGGATGCCGGCTACTGATACAGCTTATGCTGATACGTAGAGGATATAATCGCGATTATAGTCAGGTGCATTAATTAAAGGTGCATTTGAAAGTGTTTCTTTAAGATCGTCAAATGACTATTGGGTGTGGTCGTCCCAGTGAAATGGGATGTTGTGACATAGTAAGCGAAGGAAACCGTGTGCGCATATGGCGTAATCTGGGACAAAGCGTCTAAGAAAGTTAGCTTTGCCCTATAGACTCTGAAGTTGTCGTAAATTCCGAGGAGGGGGGATTTCGGTGATAGCTTGGACTTTGAGGGGGTCCACGGTAATATTTCTTTGGGAAACAATAAAACTGAGGAGGCGCCCTGCGGTGACACAGAACACACACTTGAGAGGATTCAAGCGGATGTTGTACTGACGACATCGTTGAAATATGATCCGTAAATCATCGAGATGTTGGGTACATTTCTTGGATCGAGCAGTGAGGTCGTCCAAGTAGGCGAGGATGATGTGGGCCAGATCGTGAAAGATGTATCTCATAGCCCGCTGGAAAGTTGCGTCGGCATTATTTAAGCCGAAAGGCATGACATGATATGCAAAAGTACCCCATGGGGTAGTGAATGCGGTTTTATATTGATCAGCGGGGTGAATTTGAATTTGATTATAACCAGAGAATATGTCCATAAAGAAGAGAGCCTCGTGGCCTGCGCAGTCGTCGATAATTTGATTGATAAAAGGCATTGGGAAGTTGTCTTTGGGACATGCATGATTGAGATCGCAAAAGTCTGTGCAAACATGGATAGTGCCCTGTTTTTTGTTAATGGGTACAGGGTTGGAAACCCATGAGGTATAGGCGATGGGGTAAATGAAACCGGCAGTGCGTAACTTGTCAATTTCGGCTTTGATAGCCATTGCTTTGGATGGGTGTAGCGGTCGTTGTTTTTGGCGAACTGGTGTAATGTCGGGCCAGGTGTCGATGCGATGTTCAACAATAGAGGGATCGAGGCTAGGCATTTCTGTGTATGACCAGGCAAAAATATCCCTATATTCCTGGAAGAGGGATTTATATGTGGCGATTTCCTGAGGAGTGCAAGCAACTCCAATGGTGATTTTGATGGTGGGGGAAATGTTGGCCATATTGCCTTCTTCAAAAGCATCAGGGGCAGGAATGGGATTGTTGAACTAGTCGATAGGCCCTGATGGGATAAAATCTTTGGTTTCGACCGCGTAAATGGGGTTTTGGTTAGGAGGCATGGGGGTTGCCTGGGGAGGGAAGAGTGCGCGATGGTGTAGTGCATCCCAGGGAGAGTCCGGGTGGTTTAACTCTTCGAGTATTTCTTCGTCGCACTGGAAGTGACAGGAATACAAGGGGTCATGAGGAGTGATCTGGGTGAAAATGGTCGTGTGGTTTCCCCCTGGTGAAGAAGCAGGGGGAACATTGTGAGGAGATGGTGAGGGTTCACTCGACATAAACCATATATTGAAGTACTGAGGGGTACCTGTGGTGGTGGGGTGGAGAGTGCCCAGAGGGGAATGAGCGGGGGAGTTGGGGGGGTTGGGTGGTGAATCCTCATATACATCATCTAAGAACCATGGAGGTGTTGGGAGTGCCTCAGGTTCTGGAGAAATAACATGAAGAGCCTCTAGTGACAAGGTAATGTCAATTATCGCCTCAGCGGGTTGGTGAAGCAGGGTCAATTGACATTGCCTATATTTGAGCATCATAGGACACTAGTAGGTAAAATGAGCTAATGAATCGCAGAGAGATCAAGGGCGTCTCATGCATTCATTGACTGAAGTGGTGACATAACGAATGTCAGTGATATTTGTTGAGGAGGACGTAGAAGGGCTGGGGTTGTGCTGGAAGTTCTAGCGCACTGCGGCTAATGTCTGCCGAAAGCGTGGCAGTGTTGGGCAATGATGGGTATAATGGCCATACTCTGAACATATAGCACAAGCGTATTTGGTCCTCAACCCTTTACTACTAGAAGGGTGGGTGGTAGTGACGGGACTAGCAGTAGTGGCGGGTGTTGGGGGAGTTGGATTGAGGGGGATCAAATTCCATAATTCCCATTGTGACGATCTTCCCATTGTGAGGGAACATCATTGTCCAAAAGATGGAATATGCCACTGCCTTCATAGCATACATGTAGCTACGACCGAACAAGATATTATAATCGAGTGGGGCGTCGATAACTTCGATATTGATGAGAATAGTCTTGCCCCTGAGTTCAACGAGGACATTTTGGAAGAGCCCTTCAGGAGAGGATGGTCATCCTTCATAAGCTTGTAATGTGATGGCAGAGGGTATGAGTTCCGGGGAACCAAGTTTCTGCCATATTATTTTGGACATGATGCATGTAGATGCACCTTCATCGATGATACATCGATGAACTGTGATGTTCCGTATTTTCACTGGTATTTGAAAAGCGATCAAGACGGGAAGACGAGGTTCTCTACTATCAAGATCAAAGGTGATGAGTCAAGTATTTGTAGGGTCGACTGCCCCCAAGGTGGAAAGTAGTGATTTCCGCTGAATAGGACAAGTATGTAGGAATTCCAAGACGAACATGGTAGCCGAGGATTGTGCTAAGTCGTCTGCCAAACTATAGTTATGATCTGCCCTAGCCTGGGGGTTGTGGAGATTCTTGCGCAATGGGATGTGAGGGATGCGAAGCGGTGGTTCGGCAGAAGGGCGAGGGATCACCAACGGGGGTCCCGTTGGTGTAGGGTTTGTCTCTGGAGGGATGGGAGTAGACTCAGTGGGTGCATGATACTGACGATTATGTGTTTGCAGAAGGATTGTACGCTATGTTGGATTGTTGGGGTTGAGGTATTATCCCACCTGAGGTGGGGGATGTTGTGTGTCATGTTGGGTGTTTATCACACCTTGATGTGGACTAGGATTTTGCAGTACGGCGGGAGGGGTTTGTTGCACGTATTGTTGTGGTGCCTGCTGAGGGGTAGGTTGTGCAGGAGAATGGGGAAGACTACCAGAGTCTTTCAACTATTTGAAATCAATGATCTGAGCGAAATGATGAGTGTAATGGCTGAACTCACCACAAAGGGCACAAGGGAAGATGGTTTTAAAATTATTTTTCCCTAGGCGTTTATTATTATTATTGCCCACTTGGGGGTTTTGGTTCCCTTGGTTCGGGTTGCCCCCAGTGGGTTGGTGTTGTGGGGGTTGATTCTCGCCTTGACCTGGGTTGTTGTTACTCATGTTCTGTCCTTTCTTCTTGGCATTATTCAATGGATGGGTTGGATTGGCTGTGTTCAACTGTTCAAAATTTTGGTATTGTTGAGCAGCAGAAGGTTGAAAAAAATTTACCCCTGCATGAGGATGTGGGGGAGCCATGGGTTGTGGAGGACCAGGAAATGGGAAGTATGGATTATGTGGTGGTACCAATCCATAAGGTACATAGGAAGGCGTAGTGCTTTCACTAGTACTATAAGCTGATGTTGAGGGAGTACCACTATTTGTTGGAATAGGTGGATGTATGGGAGGTGTCGGCGGTGGTCCACTGATGGGTGGAGGTATAGCAACAGGGTATTGTTGTTGATAAGGGGGTGGGGGGTAATATGAAGTGCCCCCATATGTCGGTGGGTATTGAGGTGTTCCATACATCGGTGGTGGTTGTGGTTGTGGACCGTGGTGAGTAGTGGCACCAATTAGTCTGTCTACTGAGTGAGACATCCCAGGTTTGTCTTGGCCAAATGGTACAGGTTTGGGAAGATCAGGAAGTACAGTGTATAAGTACCCTGACTGTGCGTAGATGAGGTCATACTATTGAGCCTTACTGATGGCTTCCTCTTCGGATAGAGGGAAGGTGGAAGCTACATCCTTACCGAGAAGAGAGACAAGTGATCAAAGAAACCATTTGAGACATTGTTGCTTGGTGGTTTCTTCTTTGCACAAACTACGTCGCCTACGCCACTCGTGAATGTGGTCAGCAATGTGTGTGGCTGAGGTTTGTTTGAAGTTAGAAAGTAGTTCTAGACCATTGTCATGGCGGATGGGTAATTGGAAGAAGGTCAAGAATGCTTTGGCCAATGACAAGCATCGTGAACGACGGGGGTTCTGTGGTTCCCCTATGATGTCAGACTAGCTGTGTGAATGTGTGCAAAAAGTGGTGATAATAATATAGAAACAAGAGCCTTTGAGTTGAATGTTTACACAATATATATATCCAAATCAAACTGTAATCAGATGTGCATCATACATAAAATGTTTTGAAAAAGAAGCATATATATGGGTAAGTGGGTTTTTGTCCGTGTGGAGGAATCAAAAAGAGAGCAAATGCTCGTGTCCTAGAAGACGTAACGTCATGCCTCTCAAATAGCACTGGACCTTCCAATAGTACTCAACAGTGGGGTCTGAAATCACTGGAAGAGAAACTAGTGAAGGATGAAGTAATTGGTTATAATGAGGGGTAAAGGGGGCATAACCCGAAAGAGCTGGTGATATTTTCCAGTAGCCACACAAAATCCAATCAAGGTGCAATTGCAGCCCACAATTGCCACCTGGGTAGATGTCATAATGTTGGTCACTAGGTACCTTGGTCAAAGTGCGGCATTTAGATTTTCGGCCTAAGAAATGGGTCATGGGCTGGATCCCGTCCAAGAGGTGGGTGCCTCAAGGGGGGATGCACAGAACAACCGGACCTCAGCCTTCAACCCTTCACGAGTATCTCCCTACCTTATGGTAATTGGAACACTTGACTTGGAGGATTTCCAGTTCCCTATTTGACAACCTCTATGTTTTGACAATGTGAGAACCAGATAACGGGGAGTTATTTGGATGCCTATCCCCGAAATCCTACCTAGACTAACAAATTTATTTTGGCACCTCCTGTGGAAGAAAACTTAGTGAGTTTTTAGAAATATTTTTAGATGTAGTTGTTTTGGGAGGTTGGGGGTGCAAACCAACCTCGTTGATTTAAAAATGGGAGTGGACAGTTTCGTCAAGAAAAGGGTGGGGTGTTTTCGGAATCCCTTGGGAGGAAACTTACTTTGACCTCCACGTTTCAAGAAGAAGCTATGTGAGTGATAAGTGATTTTTGTGTGTGAGTGAAAGTGTGACAATTTTTAGTGAATTAGATGTCACCTTGTTGCATGTGGACTTCGCTTGGTCCCTACAAGAGTTTGATTACCTAGTTAACTAAGTGCCTTTGGTACAACCTTGCGTAATTCAAAAGTCCCTAGGAAGATAGCATGTGGACATGTGGGTCTGTTACTATCTTTCAACTCCCTATTGTGATGTAATCTAAGAAAATCTTTGAAACTATCCTAGATTGAACATGTGGGCATGTGTGGGCCCGTTACAAACCTTTAAACTTCCCTAGTGTTTTGATCTAAGAAAGTAAAACTTCAAACACTATCCTATCTTTGTAGCATGTGGGCATGTATGGGCCCGTTACAATATTAAGATGTGTTTGAAAAAAGCAAACTAAGAGGAGTCCCAAGAAGGGTTGTTGTCCTCTCCTAAAGATTTTTATGTTTTTTGAAGGGAGATGAACTTGTTTCACAATCTTTTTCTGATTCTCAGGGTCGCTTGGAGGCGCGAGAGAAGAGCATACTAAGCGATTGTAATTCAAATTCCAGTCCCAATGTAAGTTAAATGTGATTAAAAATGATTTCCACCTTATATTGTAAGTCAAAAAAAACCATCCATGTGGCAAAAAAGCAAAGAAGGGAAATTGATTTTATCCTCCTAAGTGCCTATGTGTGTTTGACTAACCCCTTTATATGATGAGGGGACTAAGTGTGGTGTTGCTTTAAAACATGCTTGACATCATTTTTAAGAAGGCAAATGGCCTTCCCCACATCTCAACAACTTTACAATATGAAATTTTGCACAGATGTGCGGGTCCTAGTGAAGACAGAGGTGCACAAAGCGCATGCGCACGAGCAGAGACAAGTTAAAAAGTGCACGTGTGCAGAATAGAACTGTGAGTCAAGCGCATGGGCGCACGATGTGCATCTATGGGCTGAAAAACCCGCACATATGTGGCGCACGGCCGAGAATGAAAAATCCGAATGGATTTCTCTCAATTCAACTTTGAATTGGTTGGTTGGCAGGTCGTCTTAGGCCGGTTAGTGCACCTACAAGTTAAACAAACTAAAAGAAGAGCAAAATAAACCCAAATGAGGTAGGAAATTGATACCTTTCCCCAGTGGAGTCGCCAATCTGTTGCGCCTCTTTCGCCACCTTGGTGAGCAAATAAGAGGTGTTTTCAAGCCCAGTTGGGTCTGCTGAGCAGGACAGCTGTAGAGAAAAGAGTTAGAGAAAGAAAACAAAAACTAGAATTAAGAATTAAACTAAGAGATGCAATAAAAACAAAATTCA
>JZKD02S0250379.1:248664-261546 GCA_000966675.3 Picea glauca
ACCTTCTCTCTTCCTCTTGACCTACCCAACCCAAGGAATGTATCCCTTCACTACTCTCATTCCATTGGGCATCCCATTCATTTATCAGGGTCTCTCTAGCATAGATAACCAAGAATATCACTACTGGGAAACTCAAGGGAGCTCACTGCTAAAAACACTACAAGGAAAAACAAAAACAAATACGTGTTGTTACAGTGCAACTCACATAGGAGTTCACTCTTCAGGCCTGACAACCTGGCTCTTCATTTTTCAGCTCCAAATTCTCCACAAACACTCCAACATGCTCCAAAATTTGCACATCCTTCTTGCTCCAGGTCCAATGTTCTTTTTCCTTATCCTCTCCTTATTGTTCATGCAAAACATGCATGTCTAAAATTGTTATAACTTCCCATATGAATTTCCTCTCTTTGGCTTACTTGTTTGACTTACACTCTTCCCCAAACTAATTATACTCAGTCTTCGTGCTTCTAATAACTATGGGATGTGACTTCTCACACCCACCCTCTTACATGTATTCAATCATTAGCTTTGGGAACACTCAATCAAGAAATTAGAAGGTTCATATACCAATAGAAAATTTAGGAAGTGGGTTGAATTAATAGACATGGGTAATTCCCCTTAGATCCCTCTCTTAGACATTCTCCTAGACCCTCCCCTCTCTTGTGGATTAATCATCCCCCATCTCTGTCCATTCCCCCCCCAGTAGTTGGCATCACGTTTTATTATTAAAACATAGAAATACAATTCGCATATACATCGCTTGGTCGTAGCCACACATTATCTCTACATTAATCATTAATTAAACTAGTGATTATAGCAGGGATGTTACGGTCTATATTATACATAATCGTATTTTATTGATGATATCAATTTCACGTCGATTTATGTGTGAATAATAAGGTTGAATCTATCATTGTGTTTTTCCTCTATGCGTAAAACTAGAGGAAACCGTTGATTCATGGGTCCATTGAGTGTTACCCTAAAACATTACCTACTTGTTAAGAGTTATGTTCCTAAAATTATATTGTATCACAAATGTTCTTAATATTTATTGACTATCATGGTGGTGTTTTGGTATGCGGATGTTGGTGCCAAAAATGATTACCAAATCTTCCTATCACTACTCAAGTTGTGTTGATTTAACAATTGTTATAGTAAACCAAATGTTTATCATGTGAAATACATTGAAAGCATAAATTTTCAATAGCATAATTCAATTGAAATCGAGTCTCATGTAACCAATAAATATGCATGCAGAGATTATCAACAAAAATCAACTATCCATATCAATATCTATTTGTGTAAACTTTTCAATTAAATTTCCTAATCTAAGCTTGTATAGGTCCAAGACTATGCTATTGCTTATCCAAGCAATGAAATCAAACCTTCCAACCAATTCATGAGCCTACATCTAATTCCTAGCCTTATGAGCCTACAACTTATATATGAATAAAAATTGATTATTGAACTCTCTTTGAACACTTTCTCCAATGACAAGTTCCACTCTCAAACTTAATCTACTAAGCATAGTAAACAAATCCTGAAGGGAAACAACAATTCATAATGCAATACTATTATCATCACATATGACGTCAAAAATAAAGGAGTTATTCAAAAAAGGTTTAAACCTAGAAATAACATAAACATTTTATTAGCTTTGAATCCTTAGCATTTCTCAAACAAATTTTGTGTTGTCGCCGATAAGGATTTTACAAAAGAAAAGAAAAACTTGTGTTGCAGATAAACTCAAGCATCCCATGGCCTTTATAAGATTAGATATTGGAAAAATATTCAATAGAAACAATGTTGGCAAGAAGAGTATTTTGTTTTAAGCAAATCATATGTAAACTATTAAGGATTATGGTTCATAATCATTGGAAAGTGCCATGTAAATAAATATAGTAATAATCTTAATCATCTATGTTACCCTTTAAAGAAGTATGTAGTAATAAGGTTAATCATTTATGTTAAGCACAATAAGTGGACAACACATGGAGTAATAATCTTAATAATATTTGTTACCCTTTGAAGCACAATGTATGGACATAGAAGTATAGATCTAAGCTTATGATAAATATTACCACCTAAACGCAGAAGTATAGATATGTGTTTATGATATAATGCCTTTTATTCTATTCCCAAAATTCATTGTCTCGTTCTAGACCTGCACTTACTTCCGATAAAATCCCCCAACTTCAATCTTATTTTTTAACATGACTCGTTAAAAGGGGAGATATTCTATGTGATAAGTGTAGAATGCATAGAGGTTGTTTTCATGGAGGACTTGTAGATTTATGGAAACCATTTTCAATAGAACTTTCTAAAATGAGTATCAACATTATGTACCATGCAACAAAGTAACTAATGTTGTATAGATTGAAATATATACCATCAAATCAAAATACCTTAAAATTACACAATATACATCTAAACCTATACAGCATTAATTGCAAGGTGCATATTGTTTGTCCTTCAAAACTATGAATGGTGTTCTGAAAGTTAAAAGAAATTCATTGGACCCAAATATCCATGACACCTTTCGAAGTATGAAGAAACCAACTTACCAAAATTCTTAACGTGTTGAATGGAAAAACTAATGCAAGTAACAACTAAACGCAAAAAAAATACTCCATGCAAAACCAGCTGTCAAATGTTTGCAAAGTATTGAAACACCATTTATAATCCTCTCTCTAGTTATGTTAATCACAAATTTCATGGTGAAATATCAATACAAAATGCTCCAAAAACATGCATTCGGGAATGTTTTTTCCTATATCCTATATATGTTCGCAAACAACACAGATTAAAATGATTAGATGGGAACACAAATTTCAACGGTGAAGATCGGGCATGGCAATAGCTAACGATGCTAATGGGCATCTCTTTTAATTTTTCAAACATCTCTTCAACCAAGTAATGTATAATATATTTCCATGCCTGTGACACTAATATCTGTGTATTTTTCTCACAAAATTATGAGCCAAAGACAAACATAAACTCTATTGAACGAATGCATCGAGCTATTCAATGAGGTCACAACATGTTGCGCGGGGTCCAACATGGCATTAACAGACATGTTGGTTTTTAGTCAGGAGATTGAATATAATCCCATTAGCACGGGTGTTTTACTGACATTATAATCCCATTAGCACGGGTGTTTTACTGACATTATAATCCCATTAGCATGGGTGTTTTACTGACGTGATAATTTTACAAACCAACTTCTAGGGATTTCCCATCACTCTTTACCAACTGAAGAGTTCCTCCATTTCTTTTCACCAACCAGGAGACCATAGATATCAATAAAAAAAAATTCCCTGCATTGAATTAATGGCTCGTAGCACCTCCATCTATCCCCTGCGCATATTTTCATATTACAAACCCTTTCAATGATTTTCTATATGAATTAGGAAAATCTATGTGATTAACAAATTTCCTTGAAGGTGTAAATGGTATGTCATTGTTACGAAGAAAATCACTCTATGGCATTGGGTAAACCACAACAGATGGAAATGACTGCAGAAATCAACTCTAATCTCAAGTATGCTATATAAACAAATATGCTAACAAGAGAAGATAAAGAGCCTACCTCGTCCAAACGTTTGATGAAGTCCATCATTGAGCACTCGACTCAAAGCAATACACGTGCAACTTGTCCTCAACAACCAAGATACACAAGCATATGGTGATAATATATAAAGGTAGCACATATAATAGCATAATCCATCAATATTCATAACAAATACGCCCATGGAATAACAATTCAAATATTTTCAAGACATTAATTGGAAGAGAAAAGAGAATTTCTATTAAAATGTAATCAATAGAAGTGTATGAATAACAAACTTTTGTGTCGGCACGTTCGGAACCGAGAAACTAAGTTCCTTCCAGCTGGGCCTCCACCACTTCAATCCTCCACCAAATGCAATCTCATATAAGAGACACAATGAGGTTCTCCATCAAATAGGGAAGAGCTTGGGGGCTAAACAATCTATTCAGACTTAAAAGGACAAAGGGATGCAGACTCAATATGAAGTGAATAATTTCTCCAGAGTAACTTTGCTCTCAAATTTGAATTCTTCTTCCATTCTCCATAGCTTGGATATGGCCCATTTATAGCTTTCAAATGAACTGAAGGGCTGAGTCGGAACATTTCCAGTATATGGAAGGTCAAGGATCATGGATCTCATGTGTGACATGGAAACCCGATACCATTTTTTAATTTTGGGCACAAAACTCGATATACGCGGCATGTAATGGTGCAACTTCCGTATACTCATGTTGCATAGTTGTTAGGGTGCATATATGTGGAAAAATATAATTTTTAGCTCTGGGAACTGCAAAAAGGGACTTCAAGTCTACATAGGGAAATGGAAAAGGCCTTCTGAGCAAGTTTGCATGGGCTGAGGCAAATCTTTCTCTAACATATGCCCCCTAATGTTTGAGGTCAAAGGAGTATCTGTGATGGCCAAAATATATTATAACTCCCAGAAGTGGAGTAATGGAGACCCATCTGGATGAGCTAGTTGCTCATAAGAATATTGCATTACATAATGACTTTGTGCACATGGCTGCCAACTTGAATTACATTGTAGATCCATGTGGAAATATACCAAACAGTAGTTCATGACCATGAATAAGAAATACAAAAGTAGATGCATGCCATATGTTGTCATAGTCACGAACAAGGCCCAGTGAAAACCAGTCTCAAAATCAATTTGAAGATATCTTTATACAATGGACTACAATATGATCTCCCATGATCATTGAAGTTATATAGGTACGGGTCCAATGAATGATAGCAACAGCTCAGGAAAGTTGCGACTATGAACTGATGTCTTCAAGTCTTCTACACGATCCTCCAAAGGTGCAAGTTGACATCATGTGAATAAAGGAGTTGAGGTCGAACACGATGAGACTTCGTTTGATTACCGGTCATTAAGGTATATCATTAACAAATGCGAGACAACCTATCGATAATGAAAGTAGGTATTAAGGCACCGAGTACATTCTTACAAGTGTGAATAAAGGTGTTGAGGTTGAACACTTGAAGAATCCATCGATCAGGAGACATTGATGTATTCCCAAGTGTTGATGATGAGAGAACCTACCACTGATGACTGCAAGTCTCTAGGTACTCATAGGACTCTAGGTCTTGTTTCCAGAATAGATGGGTTAAAGTCAATGGAAGGAGACCCGCTAAAAGGAGAGCATTAAGGCATCTCTCATCATTCAGCACGAGGTACAAAGAAGGAGCTTGATGATTTGGAGGAACTTGGACGAAGAACATGTTCATGAACCAATGACCATGTGCGTATTTCGCATGCACCAGATGCAAGCAGTACACGAAAAATACCCTCTGAATAGCATCCAATAAGGAAAATTTTCGACAAAGGTGAGGAAACCACCAATAAGGCTAATGGAATCCAAGACATTTCATGAATTCCAATGTGTGAATAGATTTCTTTCCATCAAACACAAGGGAAACCCCCCAGTCAGCGACCAATGAGCAGATGTCGACTATTGGGTTCAAGGTTACCTACCCATAAGGAAAGTAGGACCAGGGTGTGTGGTAGGACAACAACTTCATGTAACTCTGAGACACACTAAGGGTATGACTGACATGCAAAGTCAATAGTTTTGAGAAATGGTCAACATAGGCTTATAGCCATCCTTTGAACAAGAGCATGAGACATATGGAGAACTCAGGAAGCATAGACTCAATTATGAAACTTTGTGATGCAAGAGGCACCAATCAAACTCTCCATAGGGACTGGAAGATTAACCAATCAAGGGAGTAAACTCTAAGTAACGAGCTCAGCTTCCTAAGGTCATGCTAAACCCACAATTTTTATGACAAGTGGACTCAAAATTTTGTTCTATGTTCAAAGGTGACACGACTGCTCTCAACGCGAGATAATTTTCTTTTCCCACCCGTCTTTTTTTAGTTTTTTCATACTCAAATGAATGATATGATACACAGGAGGAAACGAGTGTCGCGAGTAAGCAACTAGTTCCAACAATGGAACATACCTATTCTCAATGCAAGGAGGTGCATGTGAGATATGAACACTCGGGGGAATGTTTCCTCTTGTGGTATAGGGTGTCAAGATGAAAAGGATATAAACAAGGATTTGCTTGGTTGATGATGCAAATTATTTAGGTGATAGGCTTATAATGTGAAAGAGAGAACCGACAATAGGCTCAATACTGCAAGCAAGAGGATGAGATGCAATTACAACTTAATTCCAAAGAATGTCCATTCTCATAAATTTAGACTACGTGTTCTGAAAAAGGGTTAAACTTATACCAAATAGATGTCCTTTCAAATCCAATTTACGATTGTGAAAGAGACAATTTCACTCGACAATCTTTCACTTTTTAGAGAGTCAGAAAAGAGCTTAAACCAGACTCGACGAAGTTTTTCTAAGCAGCCTATCATGGGGGAGGCCAGGTCTCCCATGTAGGACTTCTGTGGAAAGTTAGCAACTCAGAGATAGCTAACACAAGCTTGGGAAAACCCAAAGCTTTCCAAGTCAAGGAGAATAAAATAATTGTAGAGGTTACCTTTTCTACAATATATCGAATAATGCCCCTTATCTAGAAGGGTGTAGAAGAAGGAAGTAGAGGCTCTACAAGATCATTCCAATCATAGGAAACCACCCTAGGACTTGGAGCGAGAATACTCGAAGAGAGTGGAATGCTCCCTTGTTCATAAGGTACATGACTAGAAATGCTAAGGACATGGTCAAAAGACGCATCACCCTCCAAAAGAAGAGTGGGATTGACTGAAGATTGCATCGGCAATTTCACTTCCTTAGACGTTTCACTCTCCAAAGAGAAGAGTGGGATCAACCGAAGATTGCATCGGCATGACCACCTCTTCAACCATTGGTTGAATGGGATGTGAGACAACAAGTTCAAGAGACACATCACCCCTAGAAACAAGAGTGGTGTCAGTCGAACATTGCATCAACACGACCGTTGGTTGAACCAGATGCGAGACAACATGGTCAAGAAACACATCACCCACAAAAATAAGAGTGGTTTCAGCCAAAGATTGAATCGACATGATTTTTGTATCAACCAAAGAAGGATTAGAATGTTGGGAAACCAAAGATGACTCATAACATGAAGGGCCCCCAAGAAAAGACCACGCTTCTTGTACCATAGCAGTAGCAGGGCACAAACGAGTAAGGTGATCTCCTTTGCAAAGCCTACAAAGGAACTTGGGCTTATGTCTTACACGTCTAGGCTTCTCAATCATATGAATGTCCCCAACATGACTTGCAGTGGCTCGTGACATTATCCCATCATGACTTGCAGAGGCTAGTAGCAAATCTCCAACATCACTTGCAGAGGTTGGTGATGAATGCCCAACACAACTAGCAGAGGTTGGTGACGAACATTCAACATGACTAGCATAAGTTGATGATGAACCCCCAACATGACTAGCATAGGTTGGTGATGTATCCCCAACGTGACTAGCATAGGTTGGTGATGTATGTGCAGTGTGACTAGCAGTGACTAGGTTTGTGCCCACAACATGACTTGCAGTGGTTGGTTGTTGGTCTTCAACATGGCTTGCAGAGGTTGTCGACCAATCTCCAACATGACTAGAAAAGGTTGGTGATATAATGCCAGTATGAATTGCAGTGATTGGACTGGCAGCGGTTGGTTGCTACATTTGAGAACAAGGTTCCGGGAAAGACTGGTTTTGATAAATTGTAGGCCAAGAAGGGTTTTGGTATACACCATGGCCCTATCTGGCAGGAAATTATCCTCCTCCAAACTGATTCATAAAGGGTCGTAAGGGCATCTTCACCGAGGAAGCCGCTTGCAAAGAGAAAGTGACATGACAAGGGTTACTCAAGTGAGGATATATGTTTCCCCTAGATGAAGGAACTTTGTGAAGGGGGTTTCCCATACTATAAAACTAATTCCCCCTGGATAAAACACCGGAGGATAGACGAAGGTCCGCCATGGGAAAAAATTTCGTAGGAACCAGCATAACGGAAGAAGGATAGATGGATGGGATGTAATAAGTAGAATGACCACCCATTTGAGCACTTTCTCCTGGGAAAGTGAAGCTAGGATTGGATCCATAGGAAGGAAGATTCCAACCTCCTACCGTAACAGTTGGTTGAGGGATATGATTCCCACCAAACGAAAAATGAGAATAAGGAGGCATCATGCCTCTAGACCAAAAACTAGGATTCACATAAGGCAGCGAGATAGAGGATCGCAAGTGTGAAGACATGTCTGGAATACCATGAGAAAAATTATTAGAGGCCAGAGGTAATAGCTGAATATCATGATTTGGCATACCACTCAGAAATACAAAAGGATTTGTCCCCATGGAATGATAAAATACCATGGGCTAGGTAACGCTAACTGAAGGAGTCATGGGGGCTCTACTAACCATATAAATGAAAACTCACAACATAATACAAAATCCTAAGGCCATATAATAATCAGAGAGCACACCAAACTAAAGCAAAAAGGTCAATGCACACAAATAGGATACAGTGGTTGAAAAGGGGCCTCCCTCCCTGAAGTAGGTATGCCTTGCCCAAGAGGGGCTTAAGACTCCCTTCAAAAGATCAGAGGTATCAGAATCAGTTATAAGGGCCCTCGTGGGATTAACAACCATTCGGTCAAATCCCCCTAGATAGGTAATCCTCCATAAAATTTGTGTGATGTCCGACACTTATCTGACCCAGGGTACCTGCAGAATAGCCCTTGCAAGTAACCTATGTGGATACCTATGTCAAGAAACTAAGCCACCATGATATAACTAATGCGCAAGAGAACATTCGTAAGTCAGGTCTACCGTATGGGCATGGTAACAAAGCCCAAAATCTCGAAAGCATCGCTTCTCACAGAGGTAAGCTACTAGCAAGACCCCCGTATATGAATAGATCCCTAGAAATATCTCTGACGCTAAAAAGGTATTGGAGGAATATCTCCTCAACCAACTTCGCGTGACCTCGTGCTTAACTCTGGTGTGAGCAAAGCCTCCTGACATCACCAATTATACAATGGATTTCACCACTCCCTTAGTCAGGCACATATGTTGAGTTTAATAGCCTTGGACAAGTTTACTCACAAATTCCTATTCCAAGGCTCTAAATATTAAGCTAGTTTGTGCACCCTGAAAAACAAAATCGTTTCTAATCAATTTTAAATTTATCGGTGTTACTTTTAGAGGATTTGTTTACTCAAAAGATGCGGTCGTGAAACTGATGATGTTATGACTCAGCAAGTAAAATAAATGAATATGAATATAATGCAAAGTCCTAACTTCAATTCCCAATAAATGATAAGCTTTTCAAAATGTAACTTTCAATTCAATTCTGTAATTTCAAATAAGATGTAATATTTCCATAGATGTACTAAGATCAATGGTAAGATCCCAAAAGATCAAATGCCAATAATGCAAAATGTATGTTTTTTTGTATTTTCAATGTAAAAGAATGAAAATGCAAGGACTAAACAACAACTTGATATAAAGACCCTACTGTATGTAAACATAGACAAACCAAGTAGACTATCAAGAAGCAAACACCCAGCCTAGGATGCAAGAACAACCAATGAAAAGGATGATGAGAAATAAAAACCGCCCGAAAATTCAACCAAAGAAAGGTTTCCTATCACTTTGTAGGCACTTAAACGTCATGACAGAGACCTAAGAAGACTCAACAACTATCAAAACTTACCCAACAAACATCAAACTCAGCAATCAAGCAAAAAAAGGATGATGTATGTGATTGTTAAGGAGAAACCCACGTATATACACTTCCTACAGAACGAAAGCTCGCATATGTACGCTATTGTCAGAGAAAAAACCACTTATATGTATTGAAACATTATCAGGTTAAGGATAAGGCCAAGAAACTTAGACTCAAAATGAAAAGAGGTTGTCAAGCAATCAGATGATAAGAAACTCAAGATAAACGAGAGCAATCAAAGAAGAAAAACACTCCAAATGCCGAAAAGAAGATTCACTCCCCAGTATGGTCACAAAATCTATTATGAGGAAAATCACTTTGTGGCATTGGGTAAACCACAACAGATGAAAATGACTGCAGAAATAAACACTAATATCAAGTATGCTATATAAACAAATATTCTAACAAGACAAGATAAAGAGCCTACCTCTTCCAGATGTTCAATGAAGTCCATCGTTGAGCACTCGACTCAAAGCAATACCCATGCAACTTGTCCTCAACAACCAATATATGCAACCATATGGTGATAATATATAAATTTTGCACATATAATAGCATAATCCATCAATATACATAACAAATACACCCATGGAATAACAATTCAAATATTTGCAAGACATTAATTGGACGAGAAAAGAGTATTTCTATTAAAATGTAATCAACAGAAGTGTATGAATAACAAAATTTGGTGTCGGAATGTTCGGAACCGAAAAACTAAGTCCCTTTCAACTGGGCCTCCACCACTTCAATCCTCCACCAAAGGCAAGCTCATATAAGAGAGACAATGAGGTTCTCCATCAAATAGGGAAGACGTTGGGAATTGAACAATGTGTTCAGCCTTAAAAAGAAAAAGGGATGCAAACTCAATATGAAGTGAATAATTTCTCCAGAGTAACTTTGCTCTCAAATTTGAATTCTTCTCCCCTTCTCCACAGCTTGGATATGGCCCATTTATAGCCTTCAAATGGAAATGAAGGGTCAAGTCAAAACGTTTCCAGTATATGGAAGGTCAAGGATCATGGATCTCGTGACGTGACATGAAAACCTGACACCATTTTTTAATTTTGGGCACAAAACCTGATGTACACGGTCGTATGAGCATGTTGTATAGTTGTTAGGGCGCATATATGTGGAAAAATACAATTCTTAGCTCTAGGAACTGCAAAAAAGGACATCAAGTCTGCATAGGGAAATGGAAAAGGCCTTCTGAGCAAGTTTGCATGGGGTGAGGAAAATATTTCTCTAATAGTCATTAAAAAGGTGGAGAGGTCGAAATGTTCTATTTCTAGATTCCATTGAGAATTGGAACAATGTGAAATGCAAAGGTTTTGAACTTAATGATCCACTTGAAATTTTTGTTGGGGTAATCCACAATATTTTATTTTCTAAGCCTTTGTAAAATAAAAGTAGTTTAGGACCAGTGAAGCAAGCAAAATAAAGGGGAAATGGTAGAGATGAAAAACGAAGCTCTATATCTAAGAGATGATATGATATTAAAATCTAAAAAGGCCAATAATCACAAATCGAAATGTAAACAAGGTAAACTATGAAAATAATCATTGTATCAAATCACATATTGTTGCATTCCTAGGATTGGATTTATGAAACCTACAACACTCAAATAATAGTTTTTTGAAAACAGATCTAGTTTTTTTAAATTTGAATTCGCATTGCAACAGTTTTTTCTCCCTATGATGGAATGGTACTATCATTTTCCATTAAAGCACTTCTGAATTTTTTGTATATAGGTTTTAAGTAATCAAATTTCATCAATGTGCATTTCAAGTGAATGCTTCACTTATCAATAGGGTACATGCTTCACTCATCATCATGAAGTCACATGTTTCTTTTTTTGTTTTGTCGGTATTTTATCTAGTGTCCATTGTTGGGATCACTAACCACATTGAGAGGGGGGGGGTGAATCAATGTAGGGCTCTTTTTCAACTTCCCTTCACAAAAATCATTAGTTAGCAATCACCACTTACTCGTCACTTATTACTGTCATTTATAACCAGTTAAATGTGAACATATATCAACAACATGTAGCAACAACATATATCATCAATAAGTCATCACCATAAGGAACACAAAGAACACAATATGTATGTACAATTTCCTTTTTATTATGGACTACAATCCTTGGGTCATCGGCAACAACTAAATAGAGTACAACTCTACAAGAGCACCAGCTCTACATTGCAAGACTCAGCTTACACAACTCAGCACCAACTGAGAAGAGGATTCAATCCTCAATAGATACTAATATGTCAATAGGTACATGACCTGTTAGTGTGCATCATGCGTATGTACATTCCCTACTAGTAGTACAACTCGTGTATGTACGCGACCTATCTATACTGCAGCCTGTGTATGCCCTTTGAACAATTAGGGTTTTCTCTCCTTGAAAAACTTAGATCCCCTGCAGCCTTCAGTCGCATCTACTTATGCCTTTCACTGTCCAATTTGTACCATAACCACTCACAACACATCTATGCTCTCCAACAACTTACTCATGCTCCTCAACCATATAATATCAATGTTACTCAATCATAAGTAACCAGTATACTATGGAAACCATATCAGTACTGAATCATACGAGTGTTGTTCACTCTATCAATCAACCAACATAAACATATCACAACAACCATGCCAAGAATGCCTTAAGCATTCACCATACAATAAGAAATTTTCGAGTATCCATCAAGACAATCATGTAACCATACCAGAACTTGTATCGCAGATCTGATCCCATAGAATGAAGATCTAGAACTTGCTTCGTACTTCAAGAACATGGCACCAGCTCACACTCAAGTCTTCATGACTTCCTCCAACTATATGCGCTCTGACCTCCTTCAGCCCGCGTGTGTACGTGCCCTACCTCATTGTAGCCCACGTATGTACACTCTCTAGCCCACTGCTACTCGCATACTCCTTCGGAAACTAGGGTTTATAAAATTCCAAAACTTTCACCGTGGAGATCTCATACTTACGGAAACTTTGATGCATCCATGAGATCTTCCAGTCAATCTCTCTCTCAAAATAGATCTTCAATATATGCTCAAGAGATATTTTTACAAGAGACCCTTGCCTCTTATTTATACTCTCCAAGTAGCTTCCTTAGAAGCATCTTCTTGGCCACTTTGTCCACATA
>JZKD02S0250379.1:261556-285340 GCA_000966675.3 Picea glauca
GAATAAGAAATACAAAAGTAGATGCATGCCATATGTTGTCATAGTCACGAACAAGGCCCAGTGAAAACCAGTCTCAAAATCAATTTGAAGATATCTTTATACAATGGACTACAATATGATCTCCCATGATCATTGAAGTTATATAGGTACGGGTCCAATGAATGATAGCAACAGCTCAGGAAAGTTGCGACTATGAACTGATGTCTTCAAGTCTTCTACACGATCCTCCAAAGGTGCAAGTTGACATCATGTGAATAAAGGAGTTGAGGTCGAACACGATGAGACTTCGTTTGATTACCGGTCATTAAGGTATATCATTAACAAATGCGAGACAACCTATCGATAATGAAAGTAGGTATTAAGGCACCGAGTACATTCTTACAAGTGTGAATAAAGGTGTTGAGGTTGAACACTTGAAGAATCCATCGATCAGGAGACATTGATGTATTCCCAAGTGTTGATGATGAGAGAACCTACCACTGATGACTGCAAGTCTCTAGGTACTCATAGGACTCTAGGTCTTGTTTCCAGAATAGATGGGTTAAAGTCAATGGAAGGAGACCCGCTAAAAGGAGAGCATTAAGGCATCTCTCATCATTCAGCACGAGGTACAAAGAAGGAGCTTGATGATTTGGAGGAACTTGGACGAAGAACATGTTCATGAACCAATGACCATGTGCGTATTTCGCATGCACCAGATGCAAGCAGTACACGAAAAATACCCTCTGAATAGCATCCAATAAGGAAAATTTTCGACAAAGGTGAGGAAACCACCAATAAGGCTAATGGAATCCAAGACATTTCATGAATTCCAATGTGTGAATAGATTTCTTTCCATCAAACACAAGGGAAACCCCCCAGTCAGCGACCAATGAGCAGATGTCGACTATTGGGTTCAAGGTTACCTACCCATAAGGAAAGTAGGACCAGGGTGTGTGGTAGGACAACAACTTCATGTAACTCTGAGACACACTAAGGGTATGACTGACATGCAAAGTCAATAGTTTTGAGAAATGGTCAACATAGGCTTATAGCCATCCTTTGAACAAGAGCATGAGACATATGGAGAACTCAGGAAGCATAGACTCAATTATGAAACTTTGTGATGCAAGAGGCACCAATCAAACTCTCCATAGGGACTGGAAGATTAACCAATCAAGGGAGTAAACTCTAAGTAACGAGCTCAGCTTCCTAAGGTCATGCTAAACCCACAATTTTTATGACAAGTGGACTCAAAATTTTGTTCTATGTTCAAAGGTGACACGACTGCTCTCAACGCGAGATAATTTTCTTTTCCCACCCGTCTTTTTTTAGTTTTTTCATACTCAAATGAATGATATGATACACAGGAGGAAACGAGTGTCGCGAGTAAGCAACTAGTTCCAACAATGGAACATACCTATTCTCAATGCAAGGAGGTGCATGTGAGATATGAACACTCGGGGGAATGTTTCCTCTTGTGGTATAGGGTGTCAAGATGAAAAGGATATAAACAAGGATTTGCTTGGTTGATGATGCAAATTATTTAGGTGATAGGCTTATAATGTGAAAGAGAGAACCGACAATAGGCTCAATACTGCAAGCAAGAGGATGAGATGCAATTACAACTTAATTCCAAAGAATGTCCATTCTCATAAATTTAGACTACGTGTTCTGAAAAAGGGTTAAACTTATACCAAATAGATGTCCTTTCAAATCCAATTTACGATTGTGAAAGAGACAATTTCACTCGACAATCTTTCACTTTTTAGAGAGTCAGAAAAGAGCTTAAACCAGACTCGACGAAGTTTTTCTAAGCAGCCTATCATGGGGGAGGCCAGGTCTCCCATGTAGGACTTCTGTGGAAAGTTAGCAACTCAGAGATAGCTAACACAAGCTTGGGAAAACCCAAAGCTTTCCAAGTCAAGGAGAATAAAATAATTGTAGAGGTTACCTTTTCTACAATATATCGAATAATGCCCCTTATCTAGAAGGGTGTAGAAGAAGGAAGTAGAGGCTCTACAAGATCATTCCAATCATAGGAAACCACCCTAGGACTTGGAGCGAGAATACTCGAAGAGAGTGGAATGCTCCCTTGTTCATAAGGTACATGACTAGAAATGCTAAGGACATGGTCAAAAGACGCATCACCCTCCAAAAGAAGAGTGGGATTGACTGAAGATTGCATCGGCAATTTCACTTCCTTAGACGTTTCACTCTCCAAAGAGAAGAGTGGGATCAACCGAAGATTGCATCGGCATGACCACCTCTTCAACCATTGGTTGAATGGGATGTGAGACAACAAGTTCAAGAGACACATCACCCCTAGAAACAAGAGTGGTGTCAGTCGAACATTGCATCAACACGACCGTTGGTTGAACCAGATGCGAGACAACATGGTCAAGAAACACATCACCCACAAAAATAAGAGTGGTTTCAGCCAAAGATTGAATCGACATGATTTTTGTATCAACCAAAGAAGGATTAGAATGTTGGGAAACCAAAGATGACTCATAACATGAAGGGCCCCCAAGAAAAGACCACGCTTCTTGTACCATAGCAGTAGCAGGGCACAAACGAGTAAGGTGATCTCCTTTGCAAAGCCTACAAAGGAACTTGGGCTTATGTCTTACACGTCTAGGCTTCTCAATCATATGAATGTCCCCAACATGACTTGCAGTGGCTCGTGACATTATCCCATCATGACTTGCAGAGGCTAGTAGCAAATCTCCAACATCACTTGCAGAGGTTGGTGATGAATGCCCAACACAACTAGCAGAGGTTGGTGACGAACATTCAACATGACTAGCATAAGTTGATGATGAACCCCCAACATGACTAGCATAGGTTGGTGATGTATCCCCAACGTGACTAGCATAGGTTGGTGATGTATGTGCAGTGTGACTAGCAGTGACTAGGTTTGTGCCCACAACATGACTTGCAGTGGTTGGTTGTTGGTCTTCAACATGGCTTGCAGAGGTTGTCGACCAATCTCCAACATGACTAGAAAAGGTTGGTGATATAATGCCAGTATGAATTGCAGTGATTGGACTGGCAGCGGTTGGTTGCTACATTTGAGAACAAGGTTCCGGGAAAGACTGGTTTTGATAAATTGTAGGCCAAGAAGGGTTTTGGTATACACCATGGCCCTATCTGGCAGGAAATTATCCTCCTCCAAACTGATTCATAAAGGGTCGTAAGGGCATCTTCACCGAGGAAGCCGCTTGCAAAGAGAAAGTGACATGACAAGGGTTACTCAAGTGAGGATATATGTTTCCCCTAGATGAAGGAACTTTGTGAAGGGGGTTTCCCATACTATAAAACTAATTCCCCCTGGATAAAACACCGGAGGATAGACGAAGGTCCGCCATGGGAAAAAATTTCGTAGGAACCAGCATAACGGAAGAAGGATAGATGGATGGGATGTAATAAGTAGAATGACCACCCATTTGAGCACTTTCTCCTGGGAAAGTGAAGCTAGGATTGGATCCATAGGAAGGAAGATTCCAACCTCCTACCGTAACAGTTGGTTGAGGGATATGATTCCCACCAAACGAAAAATGAGAATAAGGAGGCATCATGCCTCTAGACCAAAAACTAGGATTCACATAAGGCAGCGAGATAGAGGATCGCAAGTGTGAAGACATGTCTGGAATACCATGAGAAAAATTATTAGAGGCCAGAGGTAATAGCTGAATATCATGATTTGGCATACCACTCAGAAATACAAAAGGATTTGTCCCCATGGAATGATAAAATACCATGGGCTAGGTAACGCTAACTGAAGGAGTCATGGGGGCTCTACTAACCATATAAATGAAAACTCACAACATAATACAAAATCCTAAGGCCATATAATAATCAGAGAGCACACCAAACTAAAGCAAAAAGGTCAATGCACACAAATAGGATACAGTGGTTGAAAAGGGGCCTCCCTCCCTGAAGTAGGTATGCCTTGCCCAAGAGGGGCTTAAGACTCCCTTCAAAAGATCAGAGGTATCAGAATCAGTTATAAGGGCCCTCGTGGGATTAACAACCATTCGGTCAAATCCCCCTAGATAGGTAATCCTCCATAAAATTTGTGTGATGTCCGACACTTATCTGACCCAGGGTACCTGCAGAATAGCCCTTGCAAGTAACCTATGTGGATACCTATGTCAAGAAACTAAGCCACCATGATATAACTAATGCGCAAGAGAACATTCGTAAGTCAGGTCTACCGTATGGGCATGGTAACAAAGCCCAAAATCTCGAAAGCATCGCTTCTCACAGAGGTAAGCTACTAGCAAGACCCCCGTATATGAATAGATCCCTAGAAATATCTCTGACGCTAAAAAGGTATTGGAGGAATATCTCCTCAACCAACTTCGCGTGACCTCGTGCTTAACTCTGGTGTGAGCAAAGCCTCCTGACATCACCAATTATACAATGGATTTCACCACTCCCTTAGTCAGGCACATATGTTGAGTTTAATAGCCTTGGACAAGTTTACTCACAAATTCCTATTCCAAGGCTCTAAATATTAAGCTAGTTTGTGCACCCTGAAAAACAAAATCGTTTCTAATCAATTTTAAATTTATCGGTGTTACTTTTAGAGGATTTGTTTACTCAAAAGATGCGGTCGTGAAACTGATGATGTTATGACTCAGCAAGTAAAATAAATGAATATGAATATAATGCAAAGTCCTAACTTCAATTCCCAATAAATGATAAGCTTTTCAAAATGTAACTTTCAATTCAATTCTGTAATTTCAAATAAGATGTAATATTTCCATAGATGTACTAAGATCAATGGTAAGATCCCAAAAGATCAAATGCCAATAATGCAAAATGTATGTTTTTTTGTATTTTCAATGTAAAAGAATGAAAATGCAAGGACTAAACAACAACTTGATATAAAGACCCTACTGTATGTAAACATAGACAAACCAAGTAGACTATCAAGAAGCAAACACCCAGCCTAGGATGCAAGAACAACCAATGAAAAGGATGATGAGAAATAAAAACCGCCCGAAAATTCAACCAAAGAAAGGTTTCCTATCACTTTGTAGGCACTTAAACGTCATGACAGAGACCTAAGAAGACTCAACAACTATCAAAACTTACCCAACAAACATCAAACTCAGCAATCAAGCAAAAAAAGGATGATGTATGTGATTGTTAAGGAGAAACCCACGTATATACACTTCCTACAGAACGAAAGCTCGCATATGTACGCTATTGTCAGAGAAAAAACCACTTATATGTATTGAAACATTATCAGGTTAAGGATAAGGCCAAGAAACTTAGACTCAAAATGAAAAGAGGTTGTCAAGCAATCAGATGATAAGAAACTCAAGATAAACGAGAGCAATCAAAGAAGAAAAACACTCCAAATGCCGAAAAGAAGATTCACTCCCCAGTATGGTCACAAAATCTATTATGAGGAAAATCACTTTGTGGCATTGGGTAAACCACAACAGATGAAAATGACTGCAGAAATAAACACTAATATCAAGTATGCTATATAAACAAATATTCTAACAAGACAAGATAAAGAGCCTACCTCTTCCAGATGTTCAATGAAGTCCATCGTTGAGCACTCGACTCAAAGCAATACCCATGCAACTTGTCCTCAACAACCAATATATGCAACCATATGGTGATAATATATAAATTTTGCACATATAATAGCATAATCCATCAATATACATAACAAATACACCCATGGAATAACAATTCAAATATTTGCAAGACATTAATTGGACGAGAAAAGAGTATTTCTATTAAAATGTAATCAACAGAAGTGTATGAATAACAAAATTTGGTGTCGGAATGTTCGGAACCGAAAAACTAAGTCCCTTTCAACTGGGCCTCCACCACTTCAATCCTCCACCAAAGGCAAGCTCATATAAGAGAGACAATGAGGTTCTCCATCAAATAGGGAAGACGTTGGGAATTGAACAATGTGTTCAGCCTTAAAAAGAAAAAGGGATGCAAACTCAATATGAAGTGAATAATTTCTCCAGAGTAACTTTGCTCTCAAATTTGAATTCTTCTCCCCTTCTCCACAGCTTGGATATGGCCCATTTATAGCCTTCAAATGGAAATGAAGGGTCAAGTCAAAACGTTTCCAGTATATGGAAGGTCAAGGATCATGGATCTCGTGACGTGACATGAAAACCTGACACCATTTTTTAATTTTGGGCACAAAACCTGATGTACACGGTCGTATGAGCATGTTGTATAGTTGTTAGGGCGCATATATGTGGAAAAATACAATTCTTAGCTCTAGGAACTGCAAAAAAGGACATCAAGTCTGCATAGGGAAATGGAAAAGGCCTTCTGAGCAAGTTTGCATGGGGTGAGGAAAATATTTCTCTAATAGTCATTAAAAAGGTGGAGAGGTCGAAATGTTCTATTTCTAGATTCCATTGAGAATTGGAACAATGTGAAATGCAAAGGTTTTGAACTTAATGATCCACTTGAAATTTTTGTTGGGGTAATCCACAATATTTTATTTTCTAAGCCTTTGTAAAATAAAAGTAGTTTAGGACCAGTGAAGCAAGCAAAATAAAGGGGAAATGGTAGAGATGAAAAACGAAGCTCTATATCTAAGAGATGATATGATATTAAAATCTAAAAAGGCCAATAATCACAAATCGAAATGTAAACAAGGTAAACTATGAAAATAATCATTGTATCAAATCACATATTGTTGCATTCCTAGGATTGGATTTATGAAACCTACAACACTCAAATAATAGTTTTTTGAAAACAGATCTAGTTTTTTTAAATTTGAATTCGCATTGCAACAGTTTTTTCTCCCTATGATGGAATGGTACTATCATTTTCCATTAAAGCACTTCTGAATTTTTTGTATATAGGTTTTAAGTAATCAAATTTCATCAATGTGCATTTCAAGTGAATGCTTCACTTATCAATAGGGTACATGCTTCACTCATCATCATGAAGTCACATGTTTCTTTTTTTGTTTTGTCGGTATTTTATCTAGTGTCCATTGTTGGGATCACTAACCACATTGAGAGGGGGGGGGTGAATCAATGTAGGGCTCTTTTTCAACTTCCCTTCACAAAAATCATTAGTTAGCAATCACCACTTACTCGTCACTTATTACTGTCATTTATAACCAGTTAAATGTGAACATATATCAACAACATGTAGCAACAACATATATCATCAATAAGTCATCACCATAAGGAACACAAAGAACACAATATGTATGTACAATTTCCTTTTTATTATGGACTACAATCCTTGGGTCATCGGCAACAACTAAATAGAGTACAACTCTACAAGAGCACCAGCTCTACATTGCAAGACTCAGCTTACACAACTCAGCACCAACTGAGAAGAGGATTCAATCCTCAATAGATACTAATATGTCAATAGGTACATGACCTGTTAGTGTGCATCATGCGTATGTACATTCCCTACTAGTAGTACAACTCGTGTATGTACGCGACCTATCTATACTGCAGCCTGTGTATGCCCTTTGAACAATTAGGGTTTTCTCTCCTTGAAAAACTTAGATCCCCTGCAGCCTTCAGTCGCATCTACTTATGCCTTTCACTGTCCAATTTGTACCATAACCACTCACAACACATCTATGCTCTCCAACAACTTACTCATGCTCCTCAACCATATAATATCAATGTTACTCAATCATAAGTAACCAGTATACTATGGAAACCATATCAGTACTGAATCATACGAGTGTTGTTCACTCTATCAATCAACCAACATAAACATATCACAACAACCATGCCAAGAATGCCTTAAGCATTCACCATACAATAAGAAATTTTCGAGTATCCATCAAGACAATCATGTAACCATACCAGAACTTGTATCGCAGATCTGATCCCATAGAATGAAGATCTAGAACTTGCTTCGTACTTCAAGAACATGGCACCAGCTCACACTCAAGTCTTCATGACTTCCTCCAACTATATGCGCTCTGACCTCCTTCAGCCCGCGTGTGTACGTGCCCTACCTCATTGTAGCCCACGTATGTACACTCTCTAGCCCACTGCTACTCGCATACTCCTTCGGAAACTAGGGTTTATAAAATTCCAAAACTTTCACCGTGGAGATCTCATACTTACGGAAACTTTGATGCATCCATGAGATCTTCCAGTCAATCTCTCTCTCAAAATAGATCTTCAATATATGCTCAAGAGATATTTTTACAAGAGACCCTTGCCTCTTATTTATACTCTCCAAGTAGCTTCCTTAGAAGCATCTTCTTGGCCACTTTGTCCACATAATCACCTATGTCCAACTTTGTCCAATTTGCCACTTGTCTATACATCAAATAGCCACTTGATCACTTAACCCACTTTCCTCATTTTAGGGTTAACCACTTTCCATAATTAGAAATTTCTCCATTAACTTTATTATTTAAATAATCCTCTTTGACTTTATCACTTCACTTTATTATTTAAATAATTTCTTCTTTGTAAGCACTTTGACTTATTTGACCTTTTGGGGCTTCTAGCCATCATATGAGGGTCCTTCAACTTCGTAAGGCCATAACTCTTAAACCGTGAGGAGTTATGTGATGCTCCACATACCATCGAAAATGGCATGACAAGCATTATTCATCTAGGATAGTTTCACTGACAAATTCATTGATCTCCATCTCCTTATTCCACAATTAAGCATGGGTTCTTTAACCATACTTCTAGGATAACTCAACCGCATAGCGTCTTCTCGTGAGGTCTTTCACCATTAGGGGACTATTTTGAGTTCATCCATTTGTAATTCCTATCAACCATGACAGGACACTAATGAGTCATCTTTACATCAATCCAACTGGAATAACCCATGACAACGCATCACTATGGCATTGTCCCTTTGTCATTGATTCCATGCATGATCACATGATCCAACAATCAATACATGAATGAATCAAACCATAAATGACAACACATCGATCCATATTCATCTATGCAACACATTGATCAATCCATTGACAATACATACTTCATCAATATACTATGACAAGACATTGTTCCTTTGACATCAATCCTTTGGCATCATTGACAACATGATCCAACGATCTCCCCCTTTGGCATTGATGGAAATACCAACATTGATGTCAATACCAATCATTGATGGTAACATGTAGACATTGCATTTCTCTTACATCAATGTGACTATCTCTCCCCCTTTGACATCAATGGCAAAGGGTAGTTCTCTTCTTGGGGTTGCTCCCCTGCTTGAACTCTCCTTGGGGTCGCTCCCCCTGCCTGGATGCCTTGATCTTCCTCTGAATAATATCTCCCCTTTTGAACAATGGATATCACTCTGATTTAATTCTTGAATTCATATCGCTCATGCTTCCCCTGTGACCATCGCTCCCCCTAGAACCATGCCTTTGTGCTCTTTCTCCAAGTATAGGGATCTTTTTCCAAGTATTTATCTTTGCAGCTGATAAATATCTCCTCCTGAATCATGGTAAGAAGAATTAATCCCCTTATGGGTATGTCTCCCCCTATCTTCTCTGCAATATGAATAATATGCTACCACTGCAATATGCAAATGCTACTGCTCAACCAGAACATAGATCAACTTCTTCAAGAATGATTTTCTCTTCCTATGACGATCCTTGGACCTGTCCATGCATCAAACTCGTGCCATACCATACATCATGAAGCAAAAGATATGTCAACAATGAATAGAGAATCATGAACAAAATATCAACCAAGTACATCATGTGCCATATTGTGTGCCAACCATGCACAACACCCATGTACGTCAAAACCATACAATCATCAATGGAGTGTATCAACCATATGCCAATAACATGTGCCAACTATGTATCATCCATATGCTTCTACCAATATGCCAACCATGTGCCTCAAACAAGTGTCATATCACCCATGACATGCCTTTACCATGAACCAAGTGCCACAACCATGTATCTCAATAAATCAAGTGTATAAACTATGTCATCCCATACATCATGTACCAAAGTATATGTTAAACAAGTAATACCAATGGTGTACTTTAGCCAAGTACTATCACCCACAAACATATGCCATCTATGAGTGCATCAACATTGCACTAAACATGTATCACCATCTGTACCAAGCAAATGCATCAACCATGCACCGATACCACAACAAGATGAACTACCATCAAGATGTGCCCTCATACATGTATGCCATATCCACCATAAAACATATGCCAATCATACTGCTAGCAGGTGCCTCTAACAATGTACCAAAAAGTGTACTAATCATGCATCAACTATAGATCAAGCTATGACTCATCAATGATGTACAACATGACCACCTCATCAACTCATCAACTACATGTCCCAATATGTAGCTCAACCATATGCCAAATGCATGCACCAATATATCCAACAAATATGCCTCTTAACATCATAAGATATGGAACTCAAATATGTACCAGCCATGTGCCCTAATAGATTTGCCTCAACCTCCTTTCACTACAACAAATACTAAGAATACAAAAATACATGTACTAGAAGTGTGCCTCAATAGATTAATGATGTATCTAGCTAGCATCATCATGATATATATCTCATAACCAAGGTGCCATAACTTCACTGTCATAAACATCATTGTTCCTCAACAGAAAGAGCGTCTCAATCCACACTCTAGGGTTGGTACCATGCATCCAAGATAGTCTTTCAACATTCAACCATATGTCATCACCATACATACATTAATTATGTATTCCAACATGTAATCATGAAAACCTGCAACAAACCATGTCAAACCCTGCAACACAGAGTTATACCATCATACCATGCTGCAACTTATATGCATAGCCTTTTTCCCAAGACTTTTACCATATATACGCGGCCTGCTATACAGATAGATCGCATATGTACATGACCTACTTATAGGTCAACTCGTGTATGTACGAGATTGTTACCATTGTAACCCGTGTATTCTTCTGAAGATGTCAAACTTGAGCTTCCCTTAAGGCTGCCATTATGTTTTGATTGTTCAGTTTTCTTCACCCACTTCTGAAGGTGTCCCAGCTTCTCAGAACTTGAACTCTGAGCCTCCATATTTTCAAAAATGTCTTCCTTCCTAGCTTCATGTGTTCTTCTTGTCATGCTATATGAAGTCCTCATCATGGACTGTCTTCTTATGTTCCAGCAATTCTAGGATTTGTGACCAAATCCACTACAATTGTAGCATCTCATGGTGTGATAATGAGTAGAAATGTGTCCTACTTGATTACATATCCAACACCTTAAGGTGTTATGAAATATTTCGTTATCTCTCCTTGCATAATATCTACATTCCAAAGCTTTGTGACCATTTTCAATACATGAGTAACAGTGACCATGAAAAACATTTTCATACCTTTGCTTTGGTGTCCATTTTGAAGGTGTCTCTCTTCTTTGAGGTGTAAGTATGTCTTCTTGATGTCTTCCTTGCCTTGTGTAGATAGTTGACTTACAACATTATTTCCATACTTTGAGATTGAGGGACTTACCTCATGCTTCTTTGAGGTGCTTGCTTCAACATGTGTAGCTTCTTTGTTGTATCCAAGACCTGATTTATCATTTGGTGATCTTTGACTATCCAAGATCTCATTCAAAATTGTTGAGCTATTCAAGAATTTGTTTGACTTTTCTACTTTATTTCTAAGATCAACAACTTCAACTTCCAACTTATGACATGACTATTCCTTTTCATTTACTTGATTCCTTAATAGTTCCTCTACCCTTTTGGATTCTTCAATTTGGGTCTTGAGATGAACATTAACTTCAAGACTTTTACTAATCTCATCATCTACCTTCTTATTCTCTTATATTTCATTCTTTATTCTTTTGATCTCTTCTTCTTTTTATTCTAACTTAGACATTTTACTTTCTTCTTGATCTTTGAGCATTTCCTTTAGTTGCAAGATATACTTTTGATTATTTTCAAGAAATATTTTAGTGTTCTCGGAAAGATAGCTATAGTCTATATAACTATGGTCATAGTTGTATTCATATAGACCCCAATCAACTTTCTTTTTAAGCTTCGAAAGTTATTCTTCTACTTCTTCCATGGGATAACTATCATTTGATTATATACAAACTATTTCTAGATCTTCTTCTTCACATGTAGAGAAACATTCAACTTCATCACATTTAGAATTATTGTAATCCGAGGATTTTGGAGATTCTTTACCTTCATTTTTCTTGATGGAGTTGTCTTTAGTGTCTTCCTTTTTTCCTTGGTATGTCTTCTCTAGCTTTAGCCATAGATCCTTGGCGGAAGTGCAATGTCCCATGCTTTCTTTGATAGAACTTGATATTCCATTGAAAATGGTCTTGAAAGCCAATGCATCATTCTTATTTTCTTCTTTTTGAGTTGCAAACTTTGACTTATTCTTCAAGGGAACCGATCCACCAATGGATGCTTTCCAAACACTTTCTCCTTTTTCCTTCAAATGCACTTTCATTTCTATTCTCCATGTTGAATAATTTTCCTCATCAAGGATTGGAACTTCATCATCCATTTGTGTGTCCATGAATCTCCTCTAAGCTTGTTAAGGCTTATAATGAAGGTCGACTCTAATACCAATTATTGGACACATCGACCACACTGAGAGGGGAGGGGTGAATCAGTGTAGGGCTCTTTTTAAACTTCCCTTCACAAAACTCCTTAGTTAGCAATCACCATTTACTCATCACTTATTACTGTCATTTATAACTAATTAAATGTGAACATATATCAACAACATGTAACAACAACATATATCATCAACAAGTCATCACCATAAGGAATACAAAGAACACAATATGTATGTACAATTTCCTTTTTATTACGGACTACAATCCTTGGGTCATCAGCAACAACTAAATAGAGTACAACTCTACAAGAGAACCAACTCTACAATGCAAGACTCAACTTACACAACTCAGCACCAACTGAGAAGAGGATTCAATCCTCAACAGATACCAATCTGTCAACAGGTACACGACCTATCAATAGTGCAACATGTGTATGTACGCGCCCTACCAATAGTACAACTTGTGTATGTACGCGGCCTATCTGTATTACAGCCTGCGTATTCCCTCTGAACAATTAGGTTTTTCTCTCCTTGAAAAACGCAAATCCTCTGCAGCCTTCAATCACATCTACTTCTACCTTTCACTGTCCAATATGTACCATAACCACTCACAACACATCTATGCTCTCCAACAACTTACTCATGCTCCTCAACCATATAATATCAATGTTACTCAATCATAAGTAACCAATATACTATGAAAACCATATCAGTACTGAATCACACGAGTGTTTCTCACTCTATCAATCAACCAACATAAACATATCACAACAACCATACCAAGAATGCCTTAAACATTCGCCATACAATAAGCAAAAGTATCCATCAAGACAAACATGTAACTATACCAGAACTTCTATGGCAGATCTGAGCCCATAGAATGCAGATCTGGAACTTGCTTCGGACTTCAAGAACTTGGCACCAACTCACACTCAAGTCTTCACGACTTCCTCCAATTGTACGCACTCTGACCTCCTTCAACCCATGTGTGTACGCACCCTACCTCACTATATCCCGCGTATGTACGCACTCTGGCCCATTCCTGCTCACGTACTCCTTCAGAAACTAGGGTTTTTGAACTGTCGAAACTTTCTTTGTGGAGATCTCAGACTTACGGAAACTTTGATGCGTCCATGAGATCTTCCAATCAATCTCTCTCTCAGAATAGATCTTCAATATATTCTCAAGAGATATTTTTACAAGAGACCCTTGCTTTTTATTTATACTCTCCAAGTAGCTTCCTTAGAAGCATCTTCTTGGCCACTTTTTCCACATAGTCACCTATGTCCAACTTTGTCCAATTTTCCACTTGTCCATACATCAAATAGCCACTTGATCACTTAAGCCACTTTCCTCATTTTAGGGTTAACCACTTTCCATAATTAGAAAGTTCTCCATTAACTTTATTATTTAAATAATCCTCTTTGACTTTATCACTTCACTTTATTATTTAAATAATTTCTTCTTTGTAAGCACTTTGACTTCTTTGACCTTTTGGGGCTTCTAGCCATCATATGAGGGTCCTTCAACTTGGTAAGGTCGTAACTCTCAAACCGTGAGGAGTTATGTGACGTTCCACATACCACCGGAAGTGGCATGACAAGCACTTTCCATCTAGGATATTTTCACTGACAAATTCGTTGATCTTCACCTCATTATTTTAGAATTAAGCATGGGTTTTCTAACCATACTTCTAGGATAACTCAACCACAAAGCGTCTTTCCGTGAGGGATTTCACCATAAGGGGACCACTTTAGAGTCCATCCATTTGTACTTCCTATCAACCATGACATGACACTAATGAGTCATCTTTGTATCAATCCAACTGGAATAACTCATGACAACACATCACTATGACATTGTCCCTTTGTCATTGATTCCATGCATGATCACATGATCACATGATCCAACGATCAATACATGAATGCATCAAACCATCAATGACAACACATCGATCCATCTTCATCTATGCAACACATTGATCAATCCATTGACAATATATACTTCATCAATATACTATGACAATACTTTGTTCCTTTGACATCAATCCTTTGGCATCAATGACAACATGATCCAACAACCATAAGTTTGAAGCAAAAGAATTTGAAGGGAAGTATCAATAACTTATTCTATAAACAATTTTAGAAGAATTTTATATTGAGTTGCATATAAACATATTTAGCTCTCTAAATTTTGATGTTATACTTGAATTGTTTGTCAATCAAATATATGCACTTTTTTATTGATTGGAAGAAATCAACCAGAGTGGTGTTTTTAAAATCAAGTGCATTTTATGAGAGTGACATGATTAGATACAGCCCCAATGCATATAATGAAACAAGTGCTAATTATGCAAACCATTTCATCATATAAAAATGTGTTTTCATCTCTATGTCACTTTGCATTAGTTATAGTTAGCACTAGTTTGTTTTTAATTTAAGTAAGCCTAAAACTAAGCTATTGAACCATTACTATTAAAAAAAATCATAATACATTGCCATTAGTTCACTATTTTTGTAATTTAGCCTAAAACAAAGCTATTGCACCATTGCAACAAAAGTGTCACCATACATCAATTTTCCAACCACAACCATGAATAAAAATAACTATAAAATATCATAGTAATTTGGCATGTTAATATATTTACATTGCTCATAGAGAAAGCTCCATATGCATATGACAAAGTTTTTCCAACATATTAAACTACATCGTAGAAAAGTAAGCAGTTTTTTGAAAGCATATGTGAAAGAGTATATATGTGAATATGTTAGCCTAAGGTTGTTCTTCCATGCAAGGTCATATCTTAAACATTGGTTGCATGGATGTTGGAAGGGTCAATGCCGAGAACAGTTGAAGGAATGTGTATCTAAAAATGCATTTTATAGTTGTCCGTAATAAGCAAAACAAAAATTGTTGCAACTTGAAAAAGATGAGAAGGTTTACATATGTGAGGGAAAAAAATAAATGAGATCACTGAAAGAATAATCTTCAAGGTTATGGAAAAGGAACCATTTATGATTTAGCAAGCAAATATACTAGCCAAAAAAATTAGAGGAATGACAGAATGAAGATCCATCAAACATGGGGTTATGGGAATGGCAACACAAATATATATGTTGCAACTACCACGTAGAAAAAGGGTAATTTGTAATTAGTAGAAATAAAAAAAATAGTTGCATGTGTTTTGTGTGTAAAATACAAGTAATGGTTTAGAAGCAAATTTATAGGAAGGTAGAGTAGCAATATAATACCACAATGTTTTGTAATTTGATTTTCTTTGAGATCGTTGCATCTAACGGAGTAACTTACAAAGTATCATTTAGTGAAATTGAATTCAAATCATATATGAAATCAAATATTAAAGAAAGAAAAATAGTAATTTTAAGAACTTGCAAGTTGGAAGGGAAGTCAAAATGGAATAAGCACACAAGTAGAGGAATATGAAACTATTTATTTGGGATGATGATGTAATTTATTGATGTTCCTTTGATCCATAAAATTCCTTACACAAATGTGGTAAAACGAAAAGGTGAAACAATTATAGCAAATATGGTGAGTGTAATTGAAATGTATATGAATAATGGGGAAGAGAAATCCCTCACGACACATTCAGATCCAATGGAAAGTGTTTGAATTTTGATTAGATTTGGGAATTGTTCCAAAACATTTTGCAAAAAATGTTTTTAAACACAAATTTATATACATTTTCAAAGAAAAAAAATGTGTTAGAAAATATGAAATGTATATTGGAATTAATGAAGAAGGAAATGAAGTCGAAGAGATGGAATTGGGTAATTAATAACCAATAACGAAAGTAGCATTTGCATAATTATCAAAGAAACTTAGCCCATAATGATCAAAGGATGAATAATATGCATAATGATCAAAGGAACTTATCCCATAACAAATAATGTTACACTTTACATAAACAATAAGTAGTTAAAACATAAAATGAAAAGCCTAATAAACTCTAATGTAGACTTTAAAAATTTGGACCTATGTCAATTATATTACTTACGGTAATAAAAAATCTATCTTAAAAATCACTTGCCATGCAAATCATAAGATTATAATGTTCTCAAAATTCATGCATGATCATAGGTAATCCCCATATCATTTGATATTGTCTAGAGACAATGTAATGTTGCAGTGGGGATACATGACATAGTGGAAACTTAGCAACAACAATCTTTTATTTTGTGGAGACATATATGGCCACTAAATAATGATTGAAGTGATTTTTTTCATCAATGTGATTGTGTAATAGAATATTATACCAACATGATCCTTAGTTGAAGAAAAATTAGGATTTGGATGTGAGAACAATTATGGCCAATGCATTATATGATTAGCCAACTCTCTCTCCATTTATAAGGGCTTGGAAACCCACAATTCATATATGAGAAGAAAAGGGTGGAGGAAATGGGCCTAGGTGAACCATTATAATAAGTGAACTTGAGTAAGCTTCATTCTGATATGTATAGTATTCAATATGAACCACAATCAAAGGACATGACAAACTAAAAAATGAAAATGTTTTGGATAATGTTTCACGAAATTTTCTCTTGAATGAAACTTCAATGGATCTTGTCAACGCAAAAATGAGTGCCTATTCAAGTTGCAAGTCCTATGAAATGAGAATAAATTGATCAAAATTCTAAATTCATAGATGATTAAAAGGGACAACATGAAAACATGAGATCTGTAAATAATATAATCAACTAACGCTTAGTAAGTTCATGATAGATAACCTAGCATCCAAGTAGTACCCAATCCTAGGGGATAAAAACCAACAACCATGTGTCCCCATACCATTTTTATATCCCTTGGTTGCCTAGAACTTGCTTGTTCTCTCCACCCCTATCCCCTAATATGTGTTATCATTTGTAGTGTTTACCCCTTGCTTAACAAATAGTCTCTACATGGATGAATAATTAATAGTATCCCATTGATGATTATACATATAGTGGAATGTCATATTCCTTATACAATGATGGGGACAACTTGCCCCACTCGATGAAAAAATAGCCAAAGAAGTACTAAGAGGATCCTTTTCCATTAAGGAAGTGACATTCATCATAGATAAGTAGCCAAGGTGGTATTGGATGGATCTTTTCCCATTAAGAAAACATTATCCATGAAATAATAATTAAGGGAGTACTAGATGGATCTTTTCCCATGAAGGAAATGGCGTCCATTATAAATGAACATAATTACGTCGATAAGCATTTTGTGAGAAAGGGTTTCAAGAGATTTGTATAACAAACTAGTTAAACAATGTCATTTGTCTATTGATACCTCTATTGTTGATTTGATTCATCTAACCTTCACCATCCATTTATACTTAGATTTGATATTTGTTTCCTTTTCTCACTTTGCACTGGNAAACTATTTCTAGATCTTCTTCTTCACATGTAGAGAAACATTCAACTTCATCACATTTAGAATTATTGTAATCCGAGGATTTTGGAGATTCTTTACCTTCATTTTTCTTGATGGAGTTGTCTTTAGTGTCTTCCTTTTTTCCTTGGTATGTCTTCTCTAGCTTTAGCCATAGATCCTTGGCGGAAGTGCAATGTCCCATGCTTTCTTTGATAGAACTTGATATTCCATTGAAAATGGTCTTGAAAGCCAATGCATCATTCTTATTTTCTTCTTTTTGAGTTGCAAACTTTGACTTATTCTTCAAGGGAACCGATCCACCAATGGATGCTTTCCAAACACTTTCTCCTTTTTCCTTCAAATGCACTTTCATTTCTATTCTCCATGTTGAATAATTTTCCTCATCAAGGATTGGAACTTCATCATCCATTTGTGTGTCCATGAATCTCCTCTAAGCTTGTTAAGGCTTATAATGAAGGTCGACTCTAATACCAATTATTGGACACATCGACCACACTGAGAGGGGAGGGGTGAATCAGTGTAGGGCTCTTTTTAAACTTCCCTTCACAAAACTCCTTAGTTAGCAATCACCATTTACTCATCACTTATTACTGTCATTTATAACTAATTAAATGTGAACATATATCAACAACATGTAACAACAACATATATCATCAACAAGTCATCACCATAAGGAATACAAAGAACACAATATGTATGTACAATTTCCTTTTTATTACGGACTACAATCCTTGGGTCATCAGCAACAACTAAATAGAGTACAACTCTACAAGAGAACCAACTCTACAATGCAAGACTCAACTTACACAACTCAGCACCAACTGAGAAGAGGATTCAATCCTCAACAGATACCAATCTGTCAACAGGTACACGACCTATCAATAGTGCAACATGTGTATGTACGCGCCCTACCAATAGTACAACTTGTGTATGTACGCGGCCTATCTGTATTACAGCCTGCGTATTCCCTCTGAACAATTAGGTTTTTCTCTCCTTGAAAAACGCAAATCCTCTGCAGCCTTCAATCACATCTACTTCTACCTTTCACTGTCCAATATGTACCATAACCACTCACAACACATCTATGCTCTCCAACAACTTACTCATGCTCCTCAACCATATAATATCAATGTTACTCAATCATAAGTAACCAATATACTATGAAAACCATATCAGTACTGAATCACACGAGTGTTTCTCACTCTATCAATCAACCAACATAAACATATCACAACAACCATACCAAGAATGCCTTAAACATTCGCCATACAATAAGCAAAAGTATCCATCAAGACAAACATGTAACTATACCAGAACTTCTATGGCAGATCTGAGCCCATAGAATGCAGATCTGGAACTTGCTTCGGACTTCAAGAACTTGGCACCAACTCACACTCAAGTCTTCACGACTTCCTCCAATTGTACGCACTCTGACCTCCTTCAACCCATGTGTGTACGCACCCTACCTCACTATATCCCGCGTATGTACGCACTCTGGCCCATTCCTGCTCACGTACTCCTTCAGAAACTAGGGTTTTTGAACTGTCGAAACTTTCTTTGTGGAGATCTCAGACTTACGGAAACTTTGATGCGTCCATGAGATCTTCCAATCAATCTCTCTCTCAGAATAGATCTTCAATATATTCTCAAGAGATATTTTTACAAGAGACCCTTGCTTTTTATTTATACTCTCCAAGTAGCTTCCTTAGAAGCATCTTCTTGGCCACTTTTTCCACATAGTCACCTATGTCCAACTTTGTCCAATTTTCCACTTGTCCATACATCAAATAGCCACTTGATCACTTAAGCCACTTTCCTCATTTTAGGGTTAACCACTTTCCATAATTAGAAAGTTCTCCATTAACTTTATTATTTAAATAATCCTCTTTGAATTTATCGCTTCACTTTATTATTTAAATAATTTCTTCTTTGTAAGCACTTTGACTTCTTTGACCTTTTGGGGCTTCTAGCCATCATATGAGGGTCCTTAAACTTGGTAAGGTCGTAACTCTCAAACCGTGAGGAGTTATGTGATGTTCCTCATACCACCGGAAGTGGCATGACAAGCACTGTCCATCTAGGATATTTTCACTGACAAATTCGTTGATCTTCATCTCTTTATTCCAGAATTAAGCATGGGTTTTCTAACCATACTTCTAGGATAACTCAACCACAAAGCGTCTTCCCGTGAGGGATTTCACCATAAGGGGACCACTTTAGAGTTCATCCATTTGTACTTCCTATCAACCATGACATGACACTAATGAGTCATCTTTGTATCAATCCAACTGGAATAACCCATGACAGCACATCACTATGACATTGTCCCTTTGTCATTGATTCCATGCATGATCACATGATCACATGATCCAACGATCAATACATGAATGCATCAAACCATCAATGACAACACATCGATCCATCTTCATCTATGCAACACATTGATCAATCCATTGACAATATATACTTCATCAATATACTATGACAATACTTTGTTCCTTTGACATCAATCCTTTGGCATCAATGACAACATGATCCAACAACCATAAGTTTGAAGCAAAAGAATTTGAAGGGAAGTATCAATAACTTATTCTATAAACAATTTTAGAAGAATTTTATATTGAGTTGCATATAAACATATTTAGCTCTCTAAATTTTGATGTTATACTTGAATTGTTTGTCAATCAAATATATGCACTTTTTTATTGATTGGAAGAAATCAACCAGAGTGGTGTTTTTAAAATCAAGTGCATTTTATGAGAGTGACATGATTAGATACAGCCCCAATGCATATAATGAAACAAGTGCTAATTATGCAAACCATTTCATCATATAAAAATGTGTTTTCATCTCTATGTCACTTTGCATTAGTTATAGTTAGCACTAGTTTGTTTTTAATTTAAGTAAGCCTAAAACTAAGCTATTGAACCATTACTATTAAAAAAAATCATAATACATTGCCATTAGTTCACTATTTTTGTAATTTAGCCTAAAACAAAGCTATTGCACCATTGCAACAAAAGTGTCACCATACATCAATTTTCCAACCACAACCATGAATAAAAATAACTATAAAATATCATAGTAATTTGGCATGTTAATATATTTACATTGCTCATAGAGAAAGCTCCATATGCATATGACAAAGTTTTTCCAACATATTAAACTACATCGTAGAAAAGTAAGCAGTTTTTTGAAAGCATATGTGAAAGAGTATATATGTGAATATGTTAGCCTAAGGTTGTTCTTCCATGCAAGGTCATATCTTAAACATTGGTTGCATGGATGTTGGAAGGGTCAATGCCGAGAACAGTTGAAGGAATGTGTATCTAAAAATGCATTTTATAGTTGTCCGTAATAAGCAAAACAAAAATTGTTGCAACTTGAAAAAGATGAGAAGGTTTACATATGTGAGGGAAAAAAATAAATGAGATCACTGAAAGAATAATCTTCAAGGTTATGGAAAAGGAACCATTTATGATTTAGCAAGCAAATATACTAGCCAAAAAAATTAGAGGAATGACAGAATGAAGATCCATCAAACATGGGGTTATGGGAATGGCAACACAAATATATATGTTGCAACTACCACGTAGAAAAAGGGTAATTTGTAATTAGTAGAAATAAAAAAAATAGTTGCATGTGTTTTGTGTGTAAAATACAAGTAATGGTTTAGAAGCAAATTTATAGGAAGGTAGAGTAGCAATATAATACCACAATGTTTTGTAATTTGATTTTCTTTGAGATCGTTGCATCTAACGGAGTAACTTACAAAGTATCATTTAGTGAAATTGAATTCAAATCATATATGAAATCAAATATTAAAGAAAGAAAAATAGTAATTTTAAGAACTTGCAAGTTGGAAGGGAAGTCAAAATGGAATAAGCACACAAGTAGAGGAATATGAAACTATTTATTTGGGATGATGATGTAATTTATTGATGTTCCTTTGATCCATAAAATTCCTTACACAAATGTGGTAAAACGAAAAGGTGAAACAATTATAGCAAATATGGTGAGTGTAATTGAAATGTATATGAATAATGGGGAAGAGAAATCCCTCACGACACATTCAGATCCAATGGAAAGTGTTTGAATTTTGATTAGATTTGGGAATTGTTCCAAAACATTTTGCAAAAAATGTTTTTAAACACAAATTTATATACATTTTCAAAGAAAAAAAATGTGTTAGAAAATATGAAATGTATATTGGAATTAATGAAGAAGGAAATGAAGTCGAAGAGATGGAATTGGGTAATTAATAACCAATAACGAAAGTAGCATTTGCATAATTATCAAAGAAACTTAGCCCATAATGATCAAAGGATGAATAATATGCATAATGATCAAAGGAACTTATCCCATAACAAATAATGTTACACTTTACATAAACAATAAGTAGTTAAAACATAAAATGAAAAGCCTAATAAACTCTAATGTAGACTTTAAAAATTTGGACCTATGTCAATTATATTACTTACGGTAATAAAAAATCTATCTTAAAAATCACTTGCCATGCAAATCATAAGATTATAATGTTCTCAAAATTCATGCATGATCATAGGTAATCCCCATATCATTTGATATTGTCTAGAGACAATGTAATGTTGCAGTGGGGATACATGACATAGTGGAAACTTAGCAACAACAATCTTTTATTTTGTGGAGACATATATGGCCACTAAATAATGATTGAAGTGATTTTTTTCATCAATGTGATTGTGTAATAGAATATTATACCAACATGATCCTTAGTTGAAGAAAAATTAGGATTTGGATGTGAGAACAATTATGGCCAATGCATTATATGATTAGCCAACTCTCTCTCCATTTATAAGGGCTTGGAAACCCACAATTCATATATGAGAAGAAAAGGGTGGAGGAAATGGGCCTAGGTGAACCATTATAATAAGTGAACTTGAGTAAGCTTCATTCTGATATGTATAGTATTCAATATGAACCACAATCAAAGGACATGACAAACTAAAAAATGAAAATGTTTTGGATAATGTTTCACGAAATTTTCTCTTGAATGAAACTTCAATGGATCTTGTCAACGCAAAAATGAGTGCCTATTCAAGTTGCAAGTCCTATGAAATGAGAATAAATTGATCAAAATTCTAAATTCATAGATGATTAAAAGGGACAACATGAAAACATGAGATCTGTAAATAATATAATCAACTAACGCTTAGTAAGTTCATGATAGATAACCTAGCATCCAAGTAGTACCCAATCCTAGGGGATAAAAACCAACAACCATGTGTCCCCATACCATTTTTATATCCCTTGGTTGCCTAGAACTTGCTTGTTCTCTCCACCCCTATCCCCTAATATGTGTTATCATTTGTAGTGTTTACCCCTTGCTTAACAAATAGTCTCTACATGGATGAATAATTAATAGTATCCCATTGATGATTATACATATAGTGGAATGTCATATTCCTTATACAATGATGGGGACAACTTGCCCCACTCGATGAAAAAATAGCCAAAGAAGTACTAAGAGGATCCTTTTCCATTAAGGAAGTGACATTCATCATAGATAAGTAGCCAAGGTGGTATTGGATGGATCTTTTCCCATTAAGAAAACATTATCCATGAAATAATAATTAAGGGAGTACTAGATGGATCTTTTCCCATGAAGGAAATGGCGTCCATTATAAATGAACATAATTACGTCGATAAGCATTTTGTGAGAAAGGGTTTCAAGAGATTTGTATAACAAACTAGTTAAACAATGTCATTTGTCTATTGATACCTCTATTGTTGATTTGATTCATCTAACCTTCACCATCCATTTATACTTAGATTTGATATTTGTTTCCTTTTCTCACTTTGCACTGG
>JZKD02S0250379.1:321230-340601 GCA_000966675.3 Picea glauca
CCGATGGAAATCCAGGATGGATCCCCCTTCTTATCTAGCTATGGTGGAAATTGCACCACTAAAACCAAACTAATAGTGGAAGGGTTTTGTCAAAACCCCCAAAAAAACTTGGCTCTCAAGAGCACTCCAGATAAGAGATCAAACCATAATGAGGAAGGTGAAGTGATATCCTTCCTTTATACTTCTCTGAAGCCTTCTAGATCTTTCCCCTTTTTGACCAAATTAAATATGACCCTTTTCCCCTCTTAATATTTACTTAAACATTAAAAGTCACTTTTAATGTTTAGGTAATTAACAAATTATCGTTTTACTTAATGTCACTTTAGAATGTAACATCTCCTAGCTAGTGACATTAAATAAACCTCCTTGACTCCCTTTTCTTCAGTGACTATAGCCTACAAGAGTCATATAGGATACTCAGTCATCCTCCATCGTGATCAATTGGAAGGGGACATTATAGTCCTCTCTTCCTAAGATTGCTTGTCCCCAAACAACTCCAAATCGATATGTTCGAAGATCTTCTCTCCCTCCCAAGTAGCATCCTCTGCGGGCAAACCTCTCCATATGACCAGGTACTCTCGAATGAATCTACTCGTCAGCCTTCTCTCTCTAACATCAACAATCCTCTTTGGAGTAAGAACCAACTATCCTTCCTCATCCAGTGGAGGAAGATATGTTGAAGTGGTGACTTGATGTACCAATACCTTCTTGAGGCAAGATACATGGAAGAAGTTATGGATCCTGCTACCCTCTGGAAACTCCAACTCATATGCTACCTCTTCGACTCTCTTGATCACCCTGTATGGTCCATAGAACCAAGATCTAGCTTCTCCATGCCACTCTTCTTCAACGAAGAATGTCTGTAAGGTTGCAACCTGAGAAAGACCATATATCCAACCTCAAATCTGTGCTCCACTTTGCGCCTGTCTACATATATCTTCTGTTGATTTTGGGTGATCTGTAAATTCTCCTTCAGGACTCTCAAGATGTCTTGTCTCTCCTGCAACAAATATTTGGCCTTTGGGTCCTTTCTCGCCCCAAATTCCAAATCCACAAATGATGGGGAATCGTAGCCATACAATGCCTTGAATGGACTCATCCCGATGGACATGTGATAAGTGGTATTACAATAGTGCTCTCCAAGATCCAACCACTTTATCCACACCCTTTGTTGTCCTGACACATAGTTCCACATATATCTCTTAATCCACTTGTTCATGGTCTCAGTCTGTCCATATGTCTGAGGATGGTAATTGGTGCTAGGTGTCAACTCCATCCCTAACCTGAACAACTCCTGCCAAAATGTGTTGAGAAACTTGTTGTCTCGGTCGCTGACTATGTGTCTCAGAAGATCATGTAGCCTGAACACCTCCCTAAAGAATATGTCTGCCACCTAAGAGGTACTATACTCTGAATGAATGGAAAATAAGTGTGCATACTTGGTCAACGTGTCCACCACCACATAGATACAGTCCCTACATTGTACCTTCGACAACCCTGTAATGAAGTCCATGGAAATGCTCTCCTACTTCTGCTCTGAAATAGGTAACAACTGAAGCAAACCTACAGGGTGTGTAAGATTCGACTTGTTCTTGTGACAAGTCATACACTCTCTCACATACCGCAATACATCCTTCTCGAGACCCTTCCAAGAGAATCTCTCCCTCACCTGCTTGTAAGTCTTCAGATACCCCGGGTGCCTTGCCAATGGCGTGTCATGCACTACCCTCATAATCTTATCCTTGAGTGTGGACTTAGGGACAAGATAGATCTTATTCTTGTAGTAGATGATGTCATCTAGTACTCTGTACCTATCATCTTGAATAATACCCTCCATCAAATCACAGGCGAAAGTATTCTTGGAGTACTCCACCAAGAGAATGGATTTCCAATATGTTGAGATCTCAAACATGGAAAAGGTTGCAAGTCTCCTGGAAAGGGCATTAGAAACTACGTTCTTATTTCCCTTCACATACCCAGTGTCGAAGTCATATTCTTGCACCTTACTTACCCATTTTTGTTGCCTCTCACTCAAGTCCTTTTGCTCCAATAAATAATTCAAATTATTGTGGTCAGTCCTCACTACAAAGTGCCCTCCAACCAGGTATTGTCATAACTTGGCCAATGCATGCATGATATCCAACATCTCCTTGTCATAAATGGGGTAGAGCCTTTCTTCTCCCTCAACTTCCTTCTCTCGAAAGCTATCAGATGTCAATTCTGCATCAACATTGCTCCTATCTCATCTCTGGATGCATCACACTCCAATACAAATGGCTGAGAGAAATTTGGAAGTGCTAACATTGGGCAAGGGCTCACCACCTTCTGCATCCTATCAAATGTTGTCTATGCCTCTTCTGACCAAATGAATGTGCCCTTCATGGTGAGATCCATCAATGGTGCACCAAGTTGTGAAAATCCTTTCACAAAGTGCCTGCAGCAGCTGCACAATCTGAAGAACCCCTGTAACTCTATAATGGATCTGGGAGGGAGAGAAGATCTTCAAACATCTCGATTTGGATATATCTCCCAGTGAATACAACCACTGGACACCTAACACCACATGGGTATCTTCCGAATCCACCACATAAAGTCATCGATCAATGTATAGTTTCCCAATGTCACATCCAATCCCCCGATCCTTTGAGTACATGTCATGTTGTACCCATCTGCTACCAACATGTTGAACCCCTTAAAGTCCTCTGCCAAAATATGTCTCTTATCGACAAGTGTTGCGTCAATGAAGTTGTGGGTGGCCCCACCATGAATCAATGTTGTAACTCTTTGACCCTGCAAAATCCCTCTGATCCTAAAGGTGTAGTATTTGGGGACTCCTTAAAGTGTGGCAATGGTAACTCTCTTGACCCCTTCCTACAACGAATTCTCCTCTGCAACCTCAAGATGAGGTGGCCTTGCCTCACCATTGTTCTGTCCACTATCCTGTATGTGAGTTGTCTCGTCCTAAACATCTTCCTCCTCATCAAAAAGCACCTGTGTGTAATGTAATTTCCCTTTTCCCGTGCATTGATGACTCAATTCTCACGACCCTTTGTAGATGTAGCAAAGCTTCTTCCTCCTCGGCTCTCTCTGAGTCTACTCATCCATCACGTCCTTCCATATCCATGGCTTCTAGGGAGGCTTTGTCACCTTACTCTTCTGTGGAATAAAGGGCTTTGTTGATGCCTTCCTAGGAACTATGTCTGCCATGTACTAGGTCTTCATGCTGGCATCTTGCAATGTGGTTGGCCCAAAATCCTTCACCCACCCTTTCAAGGGTTCGACTAAGCCCTCTGTGGATAACATCACTAGCCTCTGCTTAGAGATGTTTGTCACCATGACCGCAATCCTTTGGAACTATGTGATGTATGCCTCTGGTGTGCCTATATGTCTCAATTGCGCCAACTCCCTGAAATGGATCTCAAGATCCTTTTTATTGAACCTATCCATCAACTTCGTGGAAAAATCCTCATAAGAAGTGATGTTGGTGTGCCCCAATGTCACTACCCATAGTACTGCCGCTCATGAGCTTCTCCATCCAAGTGGAGAGTGGAAAAATTAATTGCCTCTGCCTCTATCATTGGGTTAAGTTGGAAATAAGTGTCAAATGTATGTACCCATGCTGGGGCTGTGCACTTGTCAAATTCGTCAAAAGATGAGATAGTCAACTTCCCCAACTTGCGCAACAAATCAAAGTTTTGTTGGCTCTATGTTTTCCTAGGCATGTTTCTCATCCTGAGGTTGCAGTAGTCTTGTTAAGACATAGTTGCCTGGATCTACTCCTCTAACACCTAATACTCTTTGAAGTATGTAGTGACTTCATCAACCGGACCATGTTGTACATGTGCTCTTGTAGGTTGTTCCTCCAGGAATGGTGGCAATAATGACCTAGGTATTTTCTTGCTTCTTGTTTGTAGGATACTTTGTGTTGGAATACGGGTATCACTACCCTCTGCATGAGCTCTATCTCCTCTACAGTTGCCTTTTGCATGTACCCTATCACCTCCCTAGGGTCCATTTGGCCCGATCTGTCCTCGTTGTCCCGCCAATTGCATGAGTACTTAAAGGGTCTATTGTTGGTTCCTAATCATCTCTGCTTGTCTCTCGACTACTTCTTCCTATCTCTGGTTTGCCTCATCCTGACTCCTGGTCATATGACTCAGTAGCCTTAACACAAGATCTTCTGTACGATCTTGGTTATCTCCCATGTTTTCTTATTTTTCTGACTTTGGTGAGTTCACTTCTATTTCTTCTTCCTCTTGTGATCCTGGTAAGGGTTGTTGATCTAGGTGGATATCAGTGGCCACCCACCTTTTCCAACTAGCTCAAAACAGTTTTCTGACAATTTTGGTAATTTACTATTTTTATCAGTTTTTAACTTCTGGGGCCATTTTGAGGGCCTAAATGAAGCCTTTTTGGGATCAAGCTTCTCAATGACATCTGATGGCTATAATTGATTCCCCTAAATGAATCTCCTCGACGATACCTTTCCAACAAGCTATCGTTCGCCCCAAACGGAGATCGTATGCTAAAGTTACGCCCCCGGGAAATTGATACACCAAACTACCCAAAATGGGGTCCACAAAACTGTTGGCTTTTCATCTTCTGGGGTTAGGGTTTTGGATTTTCTTTATGATAAAAAGGTATTTGGAGCCTCATTGTAAAATCATCTTCTTGTGAATGCGAGTAGCAGACACATCTCTTCTCAGAAATAAGCTGCCACCATTCTAGCGAGTTTTTCACTCTGTATTTTTATAGTCTTTGTACATTTTCTCTAGTGAGTCTTTCACTTGCTACAGTCTTTGTACATTCTAGCGAGTCTTTCACTCTGTATTTTTACAGTCTTTGTACATTTTTACAGTCTTTGACAAGGATAGACTAGTGCCTAGAGATGGATACAATGTCTCTACACTAGATCTAGGTGAAGCTTAGGGTTTAAAATAAGAAAATGTTGATGACACCCGAAGGATTACCCCTCAATCATTGTCTAGGGTCGGAAGGTTCTCTTTAGGGCCTCCATCAATCCTCCAACTAACTCCCCCAAACCAAGGAATGGTCCAAGTGTGGAAATATCACCTCTCACAAGTGTGGGCTATCCAAGTCAAGTGTCAAGCATAAATGGCACGTGTGGGCTCCTCAAACAAACAATAGTAAAATATGCCACATCATCAAATGGTCCAACTAACCACCTATAACCACCTCAATAACCTATAACTAACTTCCCAAACACATCAATGGATCCCATGTGTGGTCCAAAGAGAGATAATAATGTATGAGTGTGAATACAACGCCCAACTAAGAAAGAAGAATGAATTTGAGTGGTCCATGTGGCATGTGTGATGACGCGGTGTCCCTGTCATGGCTCGATGTACTGTCATGGATCCCAATGCAGTGACACATATCCCATTGTAGTACATGAATTCCAAGGAAAATGGCATGGATCCCAATGTCTATAGATATGATCAATGATGAGTACACGAATCCCAATGCAACATCATGGATCCCCATGCGGTGTCATGAATTTCGAGGCATGGTACATGCATCCCAATGAAAGACACCCACTTAAAGTGATGGGTCTAGCTTCTTAGCAAGCCATTAGATGATAACACCCGATGACATCTCTTAACACAACATAACAAATAAGGGTTAGTTTTAATATTTGCTTTAGTTTTACTAAGGGGGAACAACATTAACCCGTATACATGCCCAAGTTCTAGGACAACAAATATTTCACAAGTACCTAGGTGGAAGATATGTAAAAATATGAATAATGATGGAAAAAGGAAGGGTAATATTTCATGTGATGAACCTCAAAGTCTTATACATGCATATATGCATAGGTCCTTTTTAATCATTCATCTAGATTTCATGAGTTAGGATTTTTATACAATGGCCTTCGAGAGGGAGCTTAGCATTTATTTACTTGTTCTCGTCATCATTTCCTACTACCCCATTATGCCTTTTCCCACTATTTCCTACTAGGGGCATTGGCCTCATAGCGAGGTGGCATTTCTCAAGCTTTTATTTATGGATTTTGATTTTATAGTTCTTCAGCTCTAGCCTTTTTGGCTTTATTAGTGAAGATTCCTTCTTTAGACCATTATTTTGACCTTTGAGAAATCATACATGATCAAGGTAGATTAATTTTTATATGGATGTAATGAATGGTACAGGGAAAGTGGAAAATGTCCAACATGGTTAGGATGTGGACAACACTATCTAGGCTAAGTAGCCAATAGTACAAATTGACCCGATAAATGACACACTTCTAAAAGAAAACATGTTCCCCGAGGTAAGATGAGGCAAATAATAAAACTATGCATGCTATGAAGTGCTATTGGATTTCATTTAGTGTTCACCATTTTCATGACCAAATAGGAAGTTATAGGATCACATCCAAATGAATGTAGATACATGGAATATCAAGATAAAACATATTGAAACCATATTGCACCATCCATAATGCATTTTTCATTTCAGGAGTGAGGGAGAAGGATGGACTATACCACAACTTAGCTAGTACAATCATACATTTGATGGAGATCAAGCGAAATTGTCTAGTTTGGAGAAGATGAGCAAGAAAACTCATGCAAGCAACAACATGACACCCTTTTTTTTTAGAGCAAGAAAAAAAAATATATTCCAAAAAGTAGAATATACATATTGTCGTCTAAAAAACCCGGACTATCCTTTTCACAACTATACATCTAATCAATCTTTTCCTTTTATAACTTGACCTTTCTACTCATTCTGTCTTGAGTTTACAATTCATAAAAAACATTCTGATACCAAGTCCAGAAACCAAAATTTTATAATCTAAAGTTCATTTTTTAGATCTATTGATTTGCTGAGAATTCCCGAAGGATACAAATACCAACATCACATCTTAAAGCTTGCTTCGATAGCTTATTTGCATCTTTATTTAACTCTCTGAGAATGTGATTATAAGAAAACCAGTCCAACCTTGCTATATTCTCTTGAACTTGGTCCATTAAAGGTCGCAATCAACAAATCTGGAAAGTTTCTTTCCCATTAATCCAATATACTACCAACTAAGAATCCCCAAGCACCTGTATATTCCTTCCACTTTTTATACCGGGACTCCAAACTTTCTCGTGGCATCAACCCTTGTAGATTTATAGCTTTATCCACATTGTTGCAAACATTTGGAGCAAAAGGACACTCTATAAAGAGATGTGGAACCGATTCTGAATTTGATTTGCATAGTGAGCACCAATTTGGACCGATCCAACCTCTATTTGCCCCATTATCCCATGTTAAAATCTTGTTTTCAATCGCCATCCAGGTAAGATTTTTTTGTTTAATGGGAGACTTAGGAGACCAAATATATTTCCACCACCATTTTATGTCACCTGAGAAATCTTCTGTATCTAACACCAAGTAACCCAGTTTAACTGTATAATCACCATTTTTTTCATTTCCTAGCCAAAACAAGGAGTCTTCTTCTTCCTCTTGGAGTGCAATGAAATTTGAACTAAGAGCACAAACAAAATCCTCCCATTTTTCTGCAAACTCACCTTCTAATCCCAACATGACAATTAATTTCCATTATGTGTGCCATGCTCGATCCAAGCTTGTGAGAGTCACATCTCTGAGCACATATATTCCATTATAATGAAGGATTGAAATTAGACGTTTCAGAATTTTAAAACTTTCCCCTGATCCGACCCAAGGATCAAACCCAATTCAAACATGCTTCCCATTGCCCATTGCCCAGGAAATATGTTTATCGATTAATGAGAATGCCTCTACAAAATCCTTGCAACAAAATCGAGGCATTTTGAGAATTTTTTTAGGGGGAATCTGATCCACTTGATTGCTTAATTTCTAGGGTAATACTTGGAAGCCATGACTCTACCCCATAGCATATAATTATGCAAAACCTCCAAATAATTTTTTTTGCCAAAGGTTGACAAAACCAAACTAGGTTCTTAATTCCCCATCCACCCAATTCTTTTGGCATGGCCAGACATGACCATTTGACCAGAGGGATTTTTGGCGCTTCTCTAAATTTCCTACCCATAAAAAGTGAAAGCAATTTTTTTTTCTAATTTTGTGAATTACTCCTTTTGGAATTTTCGCTATTGTTGCCCAGTAAACCGGGATGTTGCTAAGCACCAATTTCAATAGAACCAACCTACCACCTCTTGACAACCAACGATGCACACATGATCCTATCCTTTTTGGAATTTTGACATATAGCTAGAGCCAATCCCTAAATGCATAGTCATTTGGTTTCAAGATGAAACCCAAATACTTGATTCCATCATCGAGAACACTTTGCTTCAACGAAAGACTTCCTAACAGTTTGTTGGCAATCTCTTTGGATAGTCAATTGTCTAGAATAACAAACTTATCATCATTCACTTGCATTTTTGTGGCTCGATAGAATTGCTCTAAATATTTTTTATAGATTGAATCTTTGAACCTGTTCCAAATTGTGCAACCTTCTCAAAACCAGTTACCGTCTCCTCTTTGGCACTTTTAATTTCCATATGGTGTTATTCATTCTACAAAAACTTGCGAACTTGTGAAAAAAATCAATATTATTGTCACCTTCCTGAATCCATACGACCCTAATTTTTTGTCTCCAAAAAGACTACTCTTTCCTTAAAAAATCTTGTTTTTTGATGGAAAGTTCCTTCACACGAGCAATTTCCTCTTCCAATAAAGAATTGGCTTCTCTTTCTATTATAAGACTCCTTAAATTTTACTCCAACTCTGCAACTTCGGTCGTTTGCTTTTTCCTATGTTCTTACACCCATAAAATTGTCTTTCTTTTAATGGTACCCAAGTTTGAAGCAAATTGTTGCATGAAAGCCTGACCATCCCCTTCCGTTAACGATGTCCACACTTATGTGACCATTTTAACATATGATTCTTCTTTAACCACTCATGGTTAAACTTCATTGGAAAAGATCTTCGAGAAATTGAATTGGATATGTCTAGAACAATTGGATAGTGGTTTGAGAGACCCTCGACTTCCACTCTTGAGAAAATAACCCACTGATTCTCAATCATGCAATCTGAAATAAAAAACCGATCTAGTCTTTTAGCAACAATGCCAGTCCCTTTCCACCCATTGCACCACGTATGGGAAAGCTTCTTCGGAGCTAAGTCTATAAGATTGTTCTTCTCCATCCAGTTAGAGAAGTATGATTCCAACGAATCTTAACGAGGGTTTTGACCCCAAATTTCTGCCAATGATAATGTGAAATTTAAATCCCCTACCAAGATTATATTTCCAGAATTAAACTCGTTCGAATCACTAAGATTTTCCCAAAACGAACCTCGATTAACATAAGGACCATAAACATTGTAGATTTTGAACGATGTATTGAGCCAACCATCCATAGCTTGGATTATAATGCATGAAGGAAGGGAAACCAAATTTAACACCTTAAACTTAGGACTGCAAGCGATTAAAAGACCACTTGACAAACCATCCGCGTCACAGGAAAATAAAACCCAACCTTTCAGCCATGGCCTAAAAATCTCCTATGTTTTAATGCCACTACACATTGTTTCTTGTATAATCAAGACATCAGGATTTACCACTGCAAACAAACACTTGAGGGCTTGCAACTTAGGATCACCCCCGACTCCACACGCGTTGAAAGAGAGGATTTTCATTTTGAAACCTTAAAGAGGGATTTGCCTGCTCTAAGGGCCCCAAGAATAATATACTATTTTCCGCTTTGAATTTCTTTGTCTGCTTGTGACTGAGCTAATGTAAATTTAGACTTCCTCCCAGCATGACTCCAAGGAGCTGAATCCTGGGCTAAACCGCCCGATTGTTCGAGCACCGGACCTAATTTGACTTTAGAACGTAACAAGTAGTCTCACTTGACTACCAATTGGATTTTTTGAAGGGACGAAGAGGATGGATAAGAAGAGCATGCATGCAAATTACGAGAAGAGGGAGAAGCCGCATCAGGGGGCGATTTCAAAAGAGGAGAATCAACACAACAATGAGAAGGAGCCATAATAATGGGGGAGAGATGGGAGCACACTGAATTTTGCAATTCATGAGATTTCTTTTCTATGGAATCCTCATTCTTGGATAAAACAAGAGAGTTTAAACTAAAGTTCTTACCYGGGTGGCTTGATGTCTCCTTGTCCGTGTTTCCTTTTAGTGGGCTTCGCCTAGGCAATTTTTGACTCTTTGAGTCTAATCCTTCTTCTGCAACTATTGAATAAGATCTCGAATTAGTTGCATTGAATTTTATTTTCCATACTTTTGCAAATGGAGGAAAATGAGTTGGGGACAGAATGGATTGAGCCTAAAGATGGCCAACAACATGGAAACCGAAACATCGGAAGGGGATAAGCCAATAATCAATCCTATGACAAACTGAGAAATCTCCCCACACTAATTCAATTTCATCGTAAAGTCCCTCACGCAAGTCAACTTATATTTGGAGCCATGCCCAACACCGATCTATTTTGGAGTCCCAACCCCACTCAAGACCCACAAAAACTCCAATAATGTTCCCAATTGCTTGAAGAATCTCTTTACACCAAAAAACTAGTGGAAGGTTTGGTAGAATGACCCAAACCTTGGCGGGTGACATTAACTCTCAAGCAAGATCGAAAGAGATTGACCACTCTTTCAACACAAGGCCAGAAGGTCCCCAACCCCAAGAGAGGCTGAAGATTTCCGACATATCCTCTTGCAAAAAAAATTCAAAGCAAAGTCAACCTCTGGCCAATGTATGAAAAATTAGTAAATACCCCAGCATTGGTTTCTAGTTGCTTTCCAACTAGCCTTTGATCACTGGCAAGGAAACAATTTTCCCACAAAATCTACCCACCACTGTTTTTCCAAGCAACCTGGAGATATCGCAGACTCCAATGTCATCCCCAACCACCATTCTTCTGTGTTCTTTACGTACGTTCCAACATTTAGCTTTTCTGAGACTTCTTTCTTTATTAACATTAGACGAGGGGGAGGGATAATCATCTTCACTACAAGCTATAGGGGGATTTCTTCTCCACCCTTCCTGCATGTAAATTTGATACAAAAGAAACACCTCTCAGACCTGTCACCTTGGCCTTCGACACAAAACCATTCAAATGAGATCTTATGGGAGTGGAGAGAGGATGTAAACTTGCCTCCTTGAAAGCGGGACCTCGAGAGGGACGACATACCTTAGGATTTAGTTTGTAAGGCGAATCCAACGACTCAAGGGGCGTCATATCAATGTATTTCTTTAAACGCTGCATGTTGGAGAATTCTTCATTTGTAATGAAAATATTCTCGGAGCCCATGCCGTCAGATCCATAATCTGTCTCGTTGTTCTCCATTTGTACGCAAAACCTCTAGGAGATAGCCTAGAGCTGTGCGATCCGATGCCTCCAACGTCAGCCTGCCTTGGGGTTCGATCTTGTATGAGCAAAACTTGGGAAGGATCCAAAAGGGAACTGACAACTTGATGCCATCTTCCATTAAAATTGACCTTGAGACCTGTGCTAAGTCCAACCAGATGAGGCATAGAACCAGACTGTAAAGAGATTTGGTGGACCAAAACAAAACCCATCACGTGAACCAAAAGGGGAAGACATGCACGAAGGAACTTACCTGAGCCGCCATCTTCCACTGAGAACCAGAGTCGAGCCCTCTAGGGTTTTCTCTTAGATCGATTTCAAGGAGTTCATATATGATCCGATCAACAACATGACACCCTTATGAGGGTACTTCTAAAAGTTGTCATCCCTTGGGGTAATAGGGTTAATGGTTATGGGTTAGTGGATTAGGGATTAGGGGGTTATAGGGTTAACAATGAGTGAGATAGTAGTTAAGGGATTGATGGGTTGCGGGGCCAGTGGTTAGTGAGTTAGTTGTTAATGGTCAGTAGGATAATGGTTAAATGTTAGGGGTTAGTGATTCATGGGTCCAAGCTCAAACTTTAGCCAAACCCAAGCCTTAAACTTCGTGACAAAGTTCACCTTTAAAATGATTCATTCAACTGATTAAAATAACCTACTAAATTAACATATATCACATAAAAAAATAATAAATTTCTAACATTCAAGTTTATAATAATCCTTTGGAACTCTCTTAAAATCCTCTACTATACTATCCACTTTATAGATGTAATTTCCCCTCCACTTTATAAATGTAATTGTTTCATTAATCTCTTAAAATCCCCTACTAATATGTAATTATTTCAAGGCATTATAAATGTAATTGTTTTATTACTCTCTTAAAACTAATATGTAATTATTTCAATGGTGCCTTGAGAGTTTCTTAAATTCCTTCCCTCTTCTTACAATCTTTCAAGATACTTTATAGATGTAACCCTAGTTTCTTAAAACTAATATGTAATTATTTCAATGATGCCTTGAAAGTCTCTTAAATTTCTTCCCTCTTCGAGATACTTTATAGATGTAACCCTAGTTTGGAGTTAAAATTACCCTTAGACCAAGTGTAGAGGAACATAACGATGCCAATGACAACTTCCACAAATTGTCCCTCATAAGGACATCGACTGGAAAGATGCTGCTCCAATAAATACGGTGTGTACAAACCCTTATCCCACACGATACTAATGATGACTGTGGTGACCTATTTCAAATTCAAATTTTATAAACTTTATTTATTGGTTGCCTGCAGGAATGTATGTTTGTGTGGGGTGTATTTACTTTTAATTGAAAGGCACTGTTTGTCATGTGCCAAACTGTATTCCGCATGGAAATGTAAATTTTTAATATTTTGATTAGTGCAAAATACCAATAAGGCAGACTGGTCCTTGGCTTTGAGTTGACAATCTTCTCTGGAAATAATACCCAAACAAAACATAGTCGCGAGTCAATTACGTGCGTTTCACTAATAAAGGCAAGGCACGTAACAATTCTACAAATTCGAAGGGTGGACAATCCAAGGGTATCAAGGTGAGATATTTTCAATTCATTCACTGATCATCGGCAGACAGATTGTTCTTTCCCTTTGTTTTTCTTGTTTTCGGAGAGAGGAGGCCTCTCAGCCGTTTCCTCGTCGAAGGAATTGGAATCAGCACAGCAGCAGCCATGGTTCAAATCACAGAATTGTATCCCCCAGTTAATTTTCATTTCTTTAAATCAAATTCTGTATCTGCTGATTCCTATGTAGTGTTCGTATGAGTTTAGTCAGCTGTTTTTTTGGGTGAGCGGGAAATTAATTACAGGAATTTCATGGAGACCCAATTGGGAAATCAACATCTTTCATATATATAACAGACAGCCAACATAGCATAGATGAATATGAATGGATAGGATATGGTGGTCTTTTTACTGTGAACGAATTCTCAGGGATTTGAGCCTGTAAATTCCTTGACTGGATGCCAATTGGCAAACATTACTTCAGCCGAGTGGTGATGCCCCTGTCTTTGGAAGAGGTAAGAAGTGGATGGCTCTTTCTGTTGGTGTTTTCTCATACATTCTGTTACATAGAAGCGATGGTTTCACAGTAGTGGCGTCTGTTTTCAATAAAAAGTTGTTAGTATTGACTACAATTTCAATCAGTTTGTTTCTGTGTGCAAATACTCAGCCATAAAATGGAGCTAGATTCCAAATTTGCATATGGGTTTGGCATGAAATATGACATTTTGTTGTTTGATCTTGTGGAAATCATCCACAGTATCAAATAGGACAGATGCACATGGTCATGAAGCTGCAGCAACAGAGCACGACAGGGGATGAAGGAGTTGAGGTATTAGAGAACAAACCCTTTGAAGATGATGAATTTGGGAGGGGCCAATACACATATAAGGTCTATCGTCTACAAAGGTACTGCATTTTGAGATCGAATCAAGTTATATTTGATAGCAATTTTTAATCCGTCAGATCCAGAGTCAAAAGACTGGCTAGAAGTGAAAATTGGGAAAAGGCTATCTTTTCCAAAAACAATTCTCTCTTTTTTTCTCAATAGAAATACAATGCTATACATTCATAAACAATATGGTTCCATTACTTACACATATGACTCTTAATTCCTAGAGTCGGCCTAACCTATCGTCTACAAACCTATACACATTGAGTTACCATTTTTCTTTTCAAACAGAAACTCTCCATTTTTTTGGTTGGAGTGGGGTCAATCNCACACTTCTGTGACCATTTTAACGTATGATTATTCTTTAACCACTCATGGTTAAACTTCATTGGCAAAGATCTCCGAGAACTTGAATTGGATATGTCTAGAACAATTGGATAGTGGTTTGAGAGACCCTCGACTTCCACTCTTGAGAAAATAACCCACTGATTCTCAATCATGCAATCTGAAATAAAAAACTGATCTAGTCTTTTAGCAACCATGCCAGTCCCTTTCCACCCATTGCACCACGTATGGGAAAGCTTCTTCGGAGCTAAGTCTATAAGATTGTTCTTCTCCATCCAGTTAGAGAAGTATGATTCCAATGAATCTTAACGAGGGTTTTGAACCCGAATTTTTGCCAATGATAATGTGAAATTTAAATCCCCTTCCAAGATTATATTTCCAGAATTAAACTTGTTCGAATCTCTAAGATTTTCCCAAAGCGAACCTCGATTAACATAAGGACCATAAACGTTGTAGATTTTGAACGATGTATTGAGCCAACCATCCATAGCTTGGATTATAATGCATGAAGGAAGGGAAACCAAATTTAACACCTTAAACTTAGGACTGCAAGCGATTAAAAGACCACTTGACAAACCATCCGCGTCACAGGAAAATAAAACCCAACCTTTTAACCATGGCCTAAAAATCTCCTATGCTTTAATGCCACTACACATTGTTTCTTGTATAATCAAGACATCATGATTTACCACTGCAAACAAACACTTGAGGGCTTGCAACTTAGGATCACCTCCGACTCCACACGCGTTGAAAGAGAGGATTTTCATTTTGAAACCTTAAAGAGGGATTTGCTTGCTCTAAGGGCCCCAAGAATAAAATACTATTTTCCGCTTTGAATTTCTTTGTCTGCTTGTGACCGAGCTAATGTAAATTTAGACTTCCTCCCAGCATGACTCCAAGGAGCTGAATCCTGGGCTAAACCGCCCATTGTTCGAGCACCGGACCTAATTTGACTTTAGAACGTAACAAGTAGTCTCACTTGACTACCAATTGGATTTTTTGAAGGGATGAAGAGGATGGATAAGAAGAGCGTGCATGCAAATTACGAGAAGAGCGAGAAGCCGCGTCAGGGGGCGATTTCAAAAGAGGAGAATCAACACAACAATGAGAAGGATCCATAATAATGGGGGAGAGATGGGAGCACACTGAATTTTGCAATTCATGAGATTTCTTTTCTATGGAATCCTCATTCTTGGATAAAACAAGAGAGTTTAAACTAAAGTTCTTACCTGGGTGGCTTGATGTCTCCTTGTCCGTGTTTCCTTTTAGTGGGCTTCGCCTAGGCAATTTTTGACTCTTTGAGTCTAATCCTTCTTCTGCAACTATTGAATAAGATCTCGAATTAGTTGCATTGAATTTTATTTTCCATACTTTTGCAAATGGAGGAAAATGAGTTGGGGACAGAATGGATTGAGCCTAAAGATGGCCAACAACATGGAAACCGAAACATCGGAAGGGGATAAGCCAATAATCAATCCTATGACAAACTGAGAAATCTCCCCACACTAATTCAATTTCATCGTAAAGTCCCTCACGCAAGTCAACTTATATTTGGAGCCATGCCCAACACCGATCTATTTTGGAGTCCCAACCCCACTCAAGACCCACAAAAACTCCAATAATGTTCCCAATTGCTTGAAGAATCTCTTTACACCAAAAAACTAGTGGAAGGTTTGGTAGAATGACCCAAACCTTGGCGGGTGACATTAACTCTCAAGCAAGATCGAAAGAGATTGACCACTCTTTCAACACAAGGCCAGAAGGTCCCCAACCCCAAGAGAGGCTGAAGATTTCCGACATATCCTCTTGCAAAAAAAATTCAAAGCAAAGTCAACCTCTGGCCAATGTATGAAAAATTAGTAAATACCCCAGCATTGGTTTCTAGTTGCTTTCCAACTAGCCTTTGATCACTGGCAAGGAAACAATTTTCCCACAAAATCTACCCACCACTGTTTTTCCAAGCAACCTGGAGATATCGCAGACTCCAATGTCATCCCCAACCACCATTCTTCTGTGTTCTTTACGTACGTTCCAACATTTAGCTTTTCTGAGACTTCTTTCTTTATTAACATTAGACGAGGGGGAGGGATAATCATCTTCACTACAAGCTATAGGGGGATTTCTTCTCCACCCTTCCTGCATGTAAATTTGATACAAAAGAAACACCTCTCAGACCTGTCACCTTGGCCTTCGACACAAAACCATTCAAATGAGATCTTATGGGAGTGGAGAGAGGATGTAAACTTGCCTCCTTGAAAGCGGGACCTCGAGAGGGACGACATACCTTAGGATTTAGTTTGTAAGGCGAATCCAACGACTCAAGGGGCGTCATATCAATGTATTTCTTTAAACGCTGCATGTTGGAGAATTCTTCATTTGTAATGAAAATATTCTCGGAGCCCATGCCGTCAGATCCATAATCTGTCTCGTTGTTCTCCATTTGTACGCAAAACCTCTAGGAGATAGCCTAGAGCTGTGCGATCCGATGCCTCCAACGTCAGCCTGCCTTGGGGTTCGATCTTGTATGAGCAAAACTTGGGAAGGATCCAAAAGGGAACTGACAACTTGATGCCATCTTCCATTAAAATTGACCTTGAGACCTGTGCTAAGTCCAACCAGATGAGGCATAGAACCAGACTGTAAAGAGATTTGGTGGACCAAAACAAAACCCATCACGTGAACCAAAAGGGGAAGACATGCACGAAGGAACTTACCTGAGCCGCCATCTTCCACTGAGAACCAGAGTCGAGCCCTCTAGGGTTTTCTCTTAGATCGATTTCAAGGAGTTCATATATGATCCGATCAACAACATGACACCCTTATGAGGGTACTTCTAAAAGTTGTCATCCCTTGGGGTAATAGGGTTAATGGTTATGGGTTAGTGGATTAGGGATTAGGGGGTTATAGGGTTAACAATGAGTGAGATAGTAGTTAAGGGATTGATGGGTTGCGGGGCCAGTGGTTAGTGAGTTAGTTGTTAATGGTCAGTAGGATAATGGTTAAATGTTAGGGGTTAGTGATTCATGGGTCCAAGCTCAAACTTTAGCCAAACCCAAGCCTTAAACTTCGTGACAAAGTTCACCTTTAAAATGATTCATTCAACTGATTAAAATAACCTACTAAATTAACATATATCACATAAAAAAATAATAAATTTCTAACATTCAAGTTTATAATAATCCTTTGGAACTCTCTTAAAATCCTCTACTATACTATCCACTTTATAGATGTAATTTCCCCTCCACTTTATAAATGTAATTGTTTCATTAATCTCTTAAAATCCCCTACTAATATGTAATTATTTCAAGGCATTATAAATGTAATTGTTTTATTACTCTCTTAAAACTAATATGTAATTATTTCAATGGTGCCTTGAGAGTTTCTTAAATTCCTTCCCTCTTCTTACAATCTTTCAAGATACTTTATAGATGTAACCCTAGTTTCTTAAAACTAATATGTAATTATTTCAATGATGCCTTGAAAGTCTCTTAAATTTCTTCCCTCTTCGAGATACTTTATAGATGTAACCCTAGTTTGGAGTTAAAATTACCCTTAGACCAAGTGTAGAGGAACATAACGATGCCAATGACAACTTCCACAAATTGTCCCTCATAAGGACATCGACTGGAAAGATGCTGCTCCAATAAATACGGTGTGTACAAACCCTTATCCCACACGATACTAATGATGACTGTGGTGACCTATTTCAAATTCAAATTTTATAAACTTTATTTATTGGTTGCCTGCAGGAATGTATGTTTGTGTGGGGTGTATTTACTTTTAATTGAAAGGCACTGTTTGTCATGTGCCAAACTGTATTCCGCATGGAAATGTAAATTTTTAATATTTTGATTAGTGCAAAATACCAATAAGGCAGACTGGTCCTTGGCTTTGAGTTGACAATCTTCTCTGGAAATAATACCCAAACAAAACATAGTCGCGAGTCAATTACGTGCGTTTCACTAATAAAGGCAAGGCACGTAACAATTCTACAAATTCGAAGGGTGGACAATCCAAGGGTATCAAGGTGAGATATTTTCAATTCATTCACTGATCATCGGCAGACAGATTGTTCTTTCCCTTTGTTTTTCTTGTTTTCGGAGAGAGGAGGCCTCTCAGCCGTTTCCTCGTCGAAGGAATTGGAATCAGCACAGCAGCAGCCATGGTTCAAATCACAGAATTGTATCCCCCAGTTAATTTTCATTTCTTTAAATCAAATTCTGTATCTGCTGATTCCTATGTAGTGTTCGTATGAGTTTAGTCAGCTGTTTTTTTGGGTGAGCGGGAAATTAATTACAGGAATTTCATGGAGACCCAATTGGGAAATCAACATCTTTCATATATATAACAGACAGCCAACATAGCATAGATGAATATGAATGGATAGGATATGGTGGTCTTTTTACTGTGAACGAATTCTCAGGGATTTGAGCCTGTAAATTCCTTGACTGGATGCCAATTGGCAAACATTACTTCAGCCGAGTGGTGATGCCCCTGTCTTTGGAAGAGGTAAGAAGTGGATGGCTCTTTCTGTTGGTGTTTTCTCATACATTCTGTTACATAGAAGCGATGGTTTCACAGTAGTGGCGTCTGTTTTCAATAAAAAGTTGTTAGTATTGACTACAATTTCAATCAGTTTGTTTCTGTGTGCAAATACTCAGCCATAAAATGGAGCTAGATTCCAAATTTGCATATGGGTTTGGCATGAAATATGACATTTTGTTGTTTGATCTTGTGGAAATCATCCACAGTATCAAATAGGACAGATGCACATGGTCATGAAGCTGCAGCAACAGAGCACGACAGGGGATGAAGGAGTTGAGGTATTAGAGAACAAACCCTTTGAAGATGATGAATTTGGGAGGGGCCAATACACATATAAGGTCTATCGTCTACAAAGGTACTGCATTTTGAGATCGAATCAAGTTATATTTGATAGCAATTTTTAATCCGTCAGATCCAGAGTCAAAAGACTGGCTAGAAGTGAAAATTGGGAAAAGGCTATCTTTTCCAAAAACAATTCTCTCTTTTTTTCTCAATAGAAATACAATGCTATACATTCATAAACAATATGGTTCCATTACTTACACATATGACTCTTAATTCCTAGAGTCGGCCTAACCTATCGTCTACAAACCTATACACATTGAGTTACCATTTTTCTTTTCAAACAGAAACTCTCCATTTTTTTGGTTGGAGTGGGGTCAATCGCCTGGGACGTCTGGGGATTCCCTGGTAGTTGAGAGAGGGTAGCACCA